>VXCM01007836.1:0-30529 GCA_014773175.1 Lucifuga dentata
AAAAAAAAAAAAAAATCTTAAGGCCAAGCACCCCCATTGGCTCCAGGGCCCTGGAGTCCGTCTATGACCCTTGTGCTCTATAAATGATGCAACAAAATTACAAACAAAGATAAATATACTTTGATCAGGAGTTTCCTTTGAAAACTTGGAGAGCTTTGACATTATTGTCTGCTGGAAGGAGGATTCTGAGTTATCACAAAGGTATCTTGATGTATCATGATATATATTTTTTAAGGATATATCACCCTCCCCTGTATTATCTCCTTCTCTTCTCAGGTTTAATGTCACAACCTACTATTAACTGTCCAGTAACGGCAGGAAGTTTGACCATTGCTCCACAAAACCGTGAATAAAAAGTGAAATAGCGTCTTCATCGCTGCCTGGGAGATTTGATTTTGAAGATGAAAATGTTTTAATGTTTTAATTATCAGTTAAAATGCCAAACACCATGTGGTTCCAGCTTCTACATTGTTTTCTGTAATTTCTGATCATTTATAGACTGATTAATCAGAAAATAATCAATATAATTAACTGCAACTTGATTTGCATTTGTAACATTGCAAGTTTTTGATTCTAGTATCAATACTGGCACCTTATCTGTTCTTTAAAGGACCATACTGTCCATTTTGCATGTTTGAGCCTAGTATAGTCAATTTTCTTACGCAGTTTCAAATAGTTTCAGTGTTTGTTTTTTCTTAAGTATTTTAACTTTTAAGTGTTTTTTAAAGTATTTTAACGTCTTTTGACGTCACACTTTTTTTACGGAGCTTGTCGGGAAATGAAACAACAACAGATTGGAATTCCAATAGATGCAACTTTTTTCTTTTTTTTTTTTTTACATTTATATATTTGAATTCATGCATTTAAAATTGCAACTTAAAGGACCATACCACCCATTTTGCATATTTGAGCCTCATATATTCAAATTTCATACATGTAAAGTTACTGACAATCATTTCCCAAAGCATACTACTGGAATGGTGAATTAAAAATGTTTTTCCTACCTTCCAGACCTCCATTGGTTTCAGTTCATTCTGCTATTAAAATCAACTTGTTGATACTGTAAACGTTCTTGGGATAGGTAATCCATCATCACCAACAAGACGTGTATTCAGGTTTTTTTAGAAGTTATGTAATTTTAGTGTTTAAGCTCAATAAAAAGCGTGGAGTGAATGTATGCCTCCACCGGGGAATATAGTCCCAAAAGAAGACCTGCGTTTATGGAAAAATTTAAAGGACCGTGACTTCATAAGGCTGTGTAACTATTAGCAGGAGAAACATGGATTTTTAAGGTGGGTGTATCACTTGAATATTTGATTTTGAAAGATTAAGAGATTTAGCAAAATATCAGGAAAGCTGAAATACAGTTTTATCCTTTGGGAAATGATTGTCAGTAACATAACATGTATGAAAATTGAACATATTAGGCTCAAACATGCAAAATGGATGGTATGGGTATTGTCCATTAATGACTTTTTCATTTTAATACAGAAACTCATAAATTAAAATTGCTATTTAATTTTTTGGGGATAATAGAGTCTGCTGAATTGGTGTCAGCTCGATATGAATATTTACCAAAATAAAATCAGATGTAGGCAGCATTTGAGACTCGGATGTGAAGGCAGTCGTGGTGCTCTGCACGGTAAAGCTTTATGGCTGTTACACAGTCGTCAGCCTAACTTCCTGTCTCATTCTGCACATTGGCCAAGCCTCATTAAGCCGCTTCCCCAAGCTCCTCGTTTACTGCCTAATTAGGGAAGCCAACGGTTATGAATCTGGTCAACCTCCAAGCCGCTAGCAAAGCTATTCTGCTGCTCAGAAGCTGTGACGTAGCGTTAGAACACGGAATGCTGGCGTGTTTGACGTGTTGATCACTGTGTATTTACTCAACAGCGTGGCGGGTGTCTCACACACACACACACACACACACACACACACACACACACACACACACGGATCTGTGAAGGAGAATAACACTGTCTGTTCATGTCACAGTCTCTCTCTGTCTGGCCTTTAATCCAGCTTCTATCGTCCCGCTGACTCTCTCCTGTCGTCACTCATCTATTCATCTCTGCCTTTTTTTTTCAATGGCTCGCTGTGTTTCTCCCTCGCCATCTCCTCTCTCCCTCTGATGTCACTAAACACACATATGAGCTTCTCTGATGCTGCGTAGCCTTGGACACAGCGGTCTTGTTGGGAGGAGATACGGAGCGATCAGAAGAGACGGGAAGGCCAACGCAAACAAAGAGAAGCGTAGGCTAAGAAAACCTGCACAGATCCTCTGAAAAGCCGATACGAGGTAGACGGCCGCGAGTTTACTCTGTTNAGAAAACCTGCACAGATCCTCTGAAAAGCCGATACGAGGTAGACGGCCGCGAGTTTACTCTGTTCTGATGTCTTTACTGAAGATCAACCTGCTGTGGAAATATCCATCTGCATCCCAAACGAAGCCGCCACGCTCCTCAGAGCCGGCTGTGATCCCGCGTGGATCGGCCTTCCTGTGGCACGTCACATAAAATCTGTTCTTGCATAATAATGTTAGTACGATCTTGACTTTAACCTCTTAAAGGAACATACCAGTGGTTTTGTATGTTTGAGCCCAATAAATACAACCTGCATGCATGTTACGTGACGGTTAATCATTTTCCTAAACATACTACTGCATGTTGTTTTTATTTTTTGTCAAAGCTAATCCAACTGATCCAACACAGCGCGACACAGAAGACAATGTATGTCTCCACCAGGGAATATAGTTCCAGCAGTAAACGGTTTTTACAGCGAAATTAAAAACAACCGTGCCTTCTACAATCCTACGTACCTGTCAGCAGGTGAAACGTTGAATTTTCAGGTGTTTGTATCACCTGAAAGATTTTGTACAATAACACAAAAACTAAAAAATGGTTTTATATTTTGGAAAATGGTTGTCAGTAACGGATTGTATTTACTGGACTCAAACATGCAAAATCACTGGTATGGTCCTTTAAGATCTCTCATTATGCCTGCAGCTACAGGGAGAGGATGACTTCTCAGTTCATGCAGACAGGAAACACGTCGCGCTGCAGAAGTAAAAGCATTTTAACATGTTTCCTCCAAAAACAGCTTTCAGCTTTTTTTCTGTTTATTCACGTTTGATAGATTTTATGTATGTTTTCATGTGAAAATAAAATTACTGAAAATAATAATCAGTAAATTTCATGAAAGTGGTAACTCTGATGAGTTTTTCAACCTTTGACAATTACAAATAAAGTTTGAAAATAAATTTGCAAAACTCACAGCAGCTCATTGTCTCCATGTCAAAAATTTTATCATGAGAAAATTTTTGCGTGATAATGCGATACATGTCACATTTTTGTGTTATAATAATGTCTTTTTCTCATTATTGCTACATGCTAAATTATTCCAACAACATACTAGCATATCTTGTTGTAACAAGAAATTTTGTCATTATTACACAAAATTACCATTTTGGTTATAACGAGATTCAAAATTATGTTGTTAAAACAAGAAACTTCATGTTATAACATGTTATATGTTATACCAAGAAATTTCTACATGTTGATATGAGGAGAAAGAAGGTCGAAGCCAGCATGGCAGAAATGAATAATGAGTTGTTTGTATGATTTAAATTTTATTTTGTGCTGGAATGAATTAGAATTCTGCTGATATTGAGAAAAGATGATGTTTAAAGTGACGTCCAGTCATCATGAATCTTTTCCCTCTGCAGAACAGCTGATCATCCTTTCTCCTTACCATGACATCATTTTCTATGTCATAACGCCAAACATTTCTCATTTTAACAACATACGATTAAAAAAAAAATATGTCATCATAGAATGCAAAAGCATCTTGTTAAAACGTGAAAAGGAAAACATCTGCCCAGTTTCTTGTTAAAATGAGAAATTTCTGTTGTTATGAGAAACTGGGCAGATTTTTTAAATTTGTTGTCATGGTGGCAGTTTATGTGTGTGTGTGTGTATATGTGCAATGTCATGAAAATTAAAAATTATTTTAAATTTTAAAATAATTTTCATCACTTGAAAGTCAAAGGACTGTTTTTGTCACCATATTTTCAGAATGACCCCAGCAGCCAGGTGAGTCTTCAGGTGGATCAGAATGATCAGCCTGAATCAGACCGACTTCAAATGCGTCACAGCACAAACCTCAACCTCAATACACCCCACACACACACACACACACACACACACACACACAAAATCCACATCCAGTAGCAGCTGAAGCTCCTCTGTCAGGTTATTACCGGCAAATTAGCAGCATTTCCTCTTTTCATCAGCTAAAAATAAACACAAAAAGCTGAAACTTTCAGCGTTAAAGTTTTTACGCTTTTATTCTGGGTTTTAAGAGGAAAAAGACAAAATGCTGAAGGGCAGAGAAAAGCTGAAAAACGGTGATTTTATTTCAGCTTTGTCACGAATCTGAACGGTTTAAAAGCGCAGAAAAAGCGACAAACTCACACAGGCGATCAGCGATTCTCCTCAAATAATTAACCTGTTTTAAAAAAAACTATAAACTTATTTGAATAGCATTTTGCGAGTCTGTCATCATTTATAATTACGAAAAAAAAACTACAAAAAACAATGGCCTATCCCTACAAAAGAGAACGAATTTAAATAAGAATTCATTTAATAAATTGGTGATAACAGCAGCAACAAATTCATCCTAATTACGCGTTTATTCAGAAAATGTTTGATTTCATCTTTCATCTGATGTGCTGCTAAACAGGATTTCTAAATCAGCTTTTGGCGACAACAGAATCAAACCAGCGGCGTGGCTCCTCCGCCTGACCGGCTCACCGATGCAGGCACCGGGAGCGTCTGTCCGCCTCCCGCCGCACCGAGCCGGTAAAGCAGCCACCAAACCCAGAATACTCCGCATCATTTCCTAACTTCATCTAACAAACTGTCCAATAACGGCGACAAAATATCAGCAAAACACATCAAACAGCGAAGAACCGTTTAAAACGCGTCTGTAAAACGTCAATAACGTGAAAGATTGATTTTTAAATCTATATTTACCTTGAGTGAGTTCGCAGCTCTGACGCAGCGCTCGGTGCCATCAGCCCGCAGATTCCACGAAGTCCACGACACGCAGAGTTTCTCTTCTCCTCAGAAAAATAGACTTAAAAATCAGAGGAAAACTCAGGAGTTCTTCAGTGTTCGTTAGTTCCGCTGCGCGTAAAAGGAAATCCAGAAAACGGTGCGTTTTTCTTCACGTTATTCCAGACTTAAAACCTTCTCCTGGAATATTTACCAAGAAATCCGCCTTTTTTTTTAAACAGTTGTTTGTTATTCCAAAAAATTAGAAAATGTGCCACAAAAAGTTCTTCTTTACATCCCGCCGCTCTGGTCCTCCGGTAAGGTGTCTCCAGGTGAACGAGGAGGTTTAACGGAGCGGCAAATCAAAGGAGGGACGCGTGTTTCTCCAGCGCGCGCGTCTCGGGAAAAGCCGTCCCTCCGCTCGCGCCTCGCAGCGTCCGTGTCTGTGCGTCCGCGCGTAGCAACAGCCAGATTCCTTATTTGGAAGCCCCGAGCTCGCGCCACGTCAAACTAAACAAAATCCCGTCATACCAAAATCACTTCCGGCCGCATCTTTCAAAATAAAAAGCCTCCACTGAGGAACGCCTGTCACTTTTATTTTTTTCAAAAAGCAGCTACCGACGTTTTTATTTAGACAGGCACTGTATGTAATGTTATTGTTATTCTGTTGTAACAAAATTTGTTTTATGTTTTGTTTTATTTTTATTTTTTTATTTTAAATTAATTTTCAATAAACTGTTTGTGTAAAACACTGTTGTGTTCTGTTTGTGTAAAACAACATTGTGATCCTCATGTTTGTGGGTCACACAAATAAACTTTATTTATTTATTTACTTTGAATAATGAAAAGCAACACTGATTAAAGTGATAAATAAAACATGAGGATACATATTACCATCACAAATGAAATCTTCACTATAAATAAATAAATAAATGAGAATAACCTTCAAGTTAAAAATTAATTCAAATTTAAGTATTTTATAAACCCTTTTC
This sequence comes from Lucifuga dentata, assembly GCA_014773175.1. NCBI lineage: Eukaryota > Metazoa > Chordata > Actinopteri > Ophidiiformes > Bythitidae > Lucifuga > Lucifuga dentata. The sequence goes on from VXCM01007836.1 coordinate 6,047, forward strand.
TAGATTTTGTATAACCTGTAATTATACTGTATATGATATACATATAAAATTAGTATCATTTTAAATCTAAACAATAATTAAAACACTTCAACCTGGAGTCTGAACTAATTTTGGCACATTGTTTTCAAATTTTTTAGAGACTTTTATTTTCTGGAATCTTGTAGAAACAAGTTTAAAATTAACAACATTTTTATAATTTCTTTAAGACATTTTGCTAAATTATTTTAGTTTGGATTTTTTTCCTAGAATTAATAACTTCCCAGTTAAGTAATAGAATGCATTTAAATGATGACAGATAACACTGTCAAAATTGAATTTAAAATATGTTTTAGCAGGAGATCAATATATCCATAATCATTAAAATGTATATGAGATGCAGTGTCACATACAGACCTGTTAAAGTAAGACTCATTGTAACTACTCTTCTTAGAATGCATTGATAATATATTTGGTAAAATATTTGTTGTTTCTCGTTTACACATCATACTACAATAAAGGTTTCTCCATGAGGTAGCTTTTATTTTGGAGGAGAAGGTGTCCTCTTTCCGGCCTGGCTGTCTGTGTTTAGCTAATATGATGTGAAGGGAATCCTCTCAGGAGAGATTTTACCCATCAGCCCCCTCTGCTGGAGTCAAACATCGTCAATTAGATGCTGTGTCAGGACTGTGGCACCGCCTAAACATATACATATACTGTATATATATATATATAGATATATATATATGAGAGAGAGAGAGAGAATTAACCTTGCTTTTCAGAACTGTTAATAATTGCTGCTCCACCATTTCATCTCAAGCTTAACTGAAAATTTCACCTCTAAGGCAGAGTTTTTTTTTCTTTTTTACACAATCTCAAAAATAATAAATTTCCATTAAAAAAAAAAAAATTATTGAAAGAGATAATTAAGAAATCTGAAGCTACATTTACATTACAAGTCTTTCGCCTGGTATTTTGGATGATGTATTTACATCTTCTGAAAGTGGCTCATGTCTGATATCCGTGTCGACACGGTTTTGACCTGAAACATCCTGGATGCAGAAACGCAGGTTTTCACTTTTCTGAGACGGATGTAAATAAAACGCTGCGGTGGATGAAAATGAGACAGAAATATTTCTACAAACTGTTTGTTTCTTTAAAGGTCGCAAAGATGAAATCATGATTTCAGATGGAGAAGTAGCATTACAGCAACGTGTTGCAGCAACGATCGCTGCTACCTCAGCTCACAGGAAGTGTGGATGTAAACGAGGACTCCTGATTGGTGGAATCATGTGGTTGAAACTGATATGTTGTAGGTGTGTTTATCAGCAAACCTGTCCTGTCAGTTCGTTTCATCAGGTGATCAGGATGCAGAAGTGGGTGAAGTTGGATTGCGGCGACTGTAATGTTGGACTCACATGTTGATGGCGGAAAACCGGACGTTCTATTCTTTTCAATGAGAGGACGGAAACTTGGTGCTGTCAGACGGAACATGCCGTCAAAAGTTTTCCAGCTTTTTCCGCAGCTGCAACAACGAACCGGATGTTGATTTATTCTTGTGTCAAAGATGGAGAGCGAGAAACTCGCTCTTTTGTTGCGGATGCAACAGGATTTCTCCTCAGAATCTCTTCATCCTCCGTTCTTGAAAAGCCAATAGAATTCTTTCAGCAGTTTACACTCCTAAAACCGGATGAACCCGTGTCTGAATATTAAACGTCCAGAAGACGTTTCCTGTTAGAACATTGCACAAAATGCTAAAATGCTATTACTGCCAAAACTGACTTTATATCCCGCCAATTACCGTGGCAACAGTTCTGCCTTCCAGTGATTCCACTTTACCGTCAACATCTTCATAATATCTGCCACAAATAAAATGAAATAAATCTGAATCAGCTCACTTGTTTTAATTTAAATGTCGCCTTTGTGTAGAAAAAACCCTGTAATGATGTCATATCATGGTTTATACACCGATGATAATTTTAATTTATCAATGATGGATCCATTATCCGTGCAAACCTGATTATACGGACTTCTATGACTGGATGAGTCGGTATTTGCTCCATCAGTGGTCAGCAGACTCGCTGAGGTTAATTTGGACGAAGCCTAAAATCATGGCAGCATATTGGACGAGATGGAGTGTAAATAATGTGATGGGTTCTGAATTTCACCTTGAACAGAAGTGTGATTACTGATCTCAGAGTCATCAGGATCGCATCAAACGCTGCCATATGGCCCAGAGGTGGAAATAAAAACACACATCGCTCTTTCTGCTCTGCAGTAAGCAGATTCTGCTGCTCTTTAGGGCAATTATCCTCCGTACACATGTGGCTCAAAGCCAGAAATCCTTCACAGTTTGAAGCAATAAAAACCAACCATGAAGCAATTTTCTTAAAAATCCAACCTACAGATCCTGTTGCACACCTGGATGTTTCAGCTGAGGGATTCTCTCTGAGTCACCTCTCAGGGATTTGTGCATTTTTTCCTTATATGACCAATTTTTCACTGTTTTCTTAGGGCCTTTCAGATCTGCAGATCACTTGTTCTGGTCTGAATCAGGAACTAAATTGTTGGTTTGGTTCAGTTTCACAGGAAAACATCCAATCAAAGCAAAATCTATCAGCTAAAGTCATGTGACAACGCTGCTGATTGGTCAGAAATGTTTGGGGGCGGAGAAAGAAAATCCAAACAGGAAGAAGTTTACAATGTCAGGAAAACTAAACTAACTTCAAACCTCCATCCATCTTCCACACCTGCTTATCCTATTCAGGGTCATGGGGGTGGATCCCAGTGGTCATTGGATGACAGGCAGGTTCACCTGGACAGGTCATCAGCCAATCACAGAGCTCATACACAGAGTCAAACTCATTCACATCTACAGTCAGTTTAGAGTTTCCACTTTATCTAACCTGTGTGGGGTTTTTTTAGAGGTGGGAGGAAACCCCCGCACACGGAAAGAACACGCAAACTCCACACAGAAAGAACCCAGTCGGATTTGAACCCGCAAACTTCTTGCTGTGAGTCAGCAATAATAACCGCTAAGTCACCTCAAAACTCCCCACAAACAAACAGCAGCCATGACACACACACACACACACACACACACACACACACACACACTTTCAGCTTTGTCTTGCCACAGGGCAGCTCCACGCTTCTGATGTGAAACTCAAAGAAACTTCCAGAGACGCGAAGACAAACAAACACGTTTCCTACAAACACAAAAACAAACAAACAAACAAACACACAAACACACAAACAAACACACATTTCCTCCATCTCGGTCTGAAGTTCCATCAGACACACACAGACATGGCTAGTGCATGTAAGGACACACAAACACACACAGACACACACAGTCAGTTGAAAAACACTTACCAGCAGCGTCATGTGATCACATGACCAGCCTGCTTCTTCTTCTTCTTCTTCTTCTTTAAAATTTTCTGGCGGTTGGCAAACAACAAATTGGTGCATTACCGCCACCAACTGGTGAGGAGTGTGGATCTGGATTCAATTATTTCTTTAACAACAAAAAAAAACACAACAATAATAATCTGATATTCTAACCCTTAACCCTGTTCTCCTTAAATAATGAAACATGAATAACATAAAGCCCCTGAGCTTTGCTGTAACATATCTTTCAGACTAAATTTGACCTTTCTCTCTTTTAGACTGTTCATCAGCTCCCTTCTCTCCTCTGCATACTGTGGACATTCTGTCATTACATGTTCTATTGTTTCATCTACATTGCAATAACTACATCTTCCTGAGTTATGTTTTCCTATTTTAAAAAGTGAAATATTCAACCCTGTGTGTCCAAACCTCAACCTCCAAATGATTGTTTCATCTCTTCGATTTCTACCTGCTGATCTCATTTTCCCTACTGATCTTTGAATATTGTAATACCACCGTCCTCTTCTTTCCTCATCCCACTGTTTTTGCCATCTTTGATTAATTGACTGTTTAATTATGCTTTTCATTTCTGATTTACTGTACTTTATATTTATATCCTCACACTGTTTTCCTGTAGCTTGTTTAGCTAGTTTATCTGTGATTTCATTTCCTTTTATGCCAACATGAGCTGGGACCCATAAAAACACCACATATAATCCCATCATGCAAATTCTATACAAAGTCTGTAAAATTTCAATCAATATATCTGGTCTACTTTCTGACTGATGATTTTTTATACTGTATAATGACGAACTGGAGTCTGAACATATTATCACTCTTAAAGGTCTAATTTCCTCTACCCACATCAATGCCAGCAGAATAGCTACCATTTCACCTGTGTATACTGATAAGCTGTTTGAAATTCTTTTGCTAACCTGAATGTTAAATTCTGGAACCGTAAAAGCCACTCCTACTTTATTACTAATACTTCTGGATGCATCTGTGTAGATCTTGACATACATTACATACTCGCTATTTATATATGCCTCTGCAGTCTGAGCATTTAAAATGAAGTGTTTATCCTTATTTTTGGCCTCTAACAAAAACAAATCAACTGCGGCTGGAGGAAACAGCCAGTGAGGAACCGTGGAATACGGCACTGTCATGCTAACAGGTTTGTTATCAATTTCTAACTCTTTTACTTTCTTTGTAATTACCCACCCAAAACTTTTAGTTTGCCTTTTCTCCTTTTCCCAGCATGGTTTTAAAACATCCTGTGTAGGATGAAGATGAGTGTGTTCCTGTAAATTAACCCAGTAATTCAATGAAAACACCAGTCTGCTCCATCTGAATATTTCATTTTGAGCTGAAGTGGAATGACATTTCCTCTGCACTTCAAAATAAAAGCCCTTTAAAATACGTGACACAGCTTTAATTTGTATTGTGAAGGACGGAGCAGGAAGAAGACACTGAGATGATTTATTAACGAAAATAAAGTTTTATTTTACACAATCTAAAAATTAAAAAAAAGTACTTCATGAAAAGTTCTGGGCCCCAAAAAAAGTTTAATCAAACAAAACTTAACTGCTGATCAAAACTAGATAACACGTGAGACAAGACACACACACACACACACACACACAAGGGGTATTTTTAAAAATAAATAAATATAAATATATATATGTCCTGGCTGATCAGACCATTTACACACACACACAAAAAGAAATAGACAAAGACCAAACAAAACAGTCTTCCTGCATGTAACACGCCAAAACTCAGCTCATCTAACTGAAGAATTTAAAGGACCATACCACAGAAGTTATGTTGAAGCGCAATAAAAAGTGTGGAGTGAATGTATGCCTCCACCGGAGAATATAGTCCCAAAAGAAGACCTGCGTTTATGGAAAAATTTAAAGGACCGTGACTTCATAAGGCTGTGTAACTATTAGCAGGAGAAACATGGATTTTTAAGGTGGGTGTATCACTTGAATATTTGATTTTGAAAGATTAAGAGATTTAGCAAAATATCAGGAAAGCTGAAATACGGTTTTATCCTTTGGGAAATGATTGTCAGTAACGTAACATGTATGAAAACTGAATATATTAGGCTCAAACATGCTAAATGGACAGAATGGTCCTTTAATGCAAAAATACTTTCAGATATCATGAAATTATTTTAAGGCTTCTGTATAAAATATCTTAAAAATATGTAATTGACATTAAATTAATATCAATTTTATATTCAAGCTGTACAACTTCCTGTTACATTAATTACCTTATATTCAACATAAATATATATTTGATGGCTCCAAAGTGTAATATGTTTTAATATTTCAGTCATTTTGTCATATTTGCTCCATGCAGCAATAATTATAGTTAGATTTCGGGTTGGACCGTGAAAAGCTCACACATCCTCCTCCAAAACAGATTTGGGGTAATTCACTGTTCAAAGTGTAAAATGTCGCTGAAATGCTGCAGAAGTCAGATTTCTGCCCAATCACATCTCGGCAGCATCGTCACGGATTTACCGAGCGTTTCTCTCCTCGCACCATCCACGCTGNCAATCACATCTCGGCAGCATCGTCACGGATTTACCGAGCGTTTCTCTCCTCGCACCATCCACGCTGGGATTCTGTTCCGACAGAATCCAGGCAGCAGAGGGGCGAGTTACAGCAGGAAGCAGCAGAAAGGAGCGCCNCCCCCACCCACCCCTCACAACCACACAAAGGAATTAATGATTCAGGAATGTTCCAGGAATTCATTAACACATGACATGAATGAAAATTACAATTCGATGTCATTTATGGAAGAAAAGCAGCGAGGCACGAACGGCTTGTTTAATTTGAAGCTGTAATTTTATGATTTTCATAGGCTGTAAACGTCAACACGCTTTATGTCATGACTTGATTTTATGACCTCTGTGCTGATTTGGTGAGGGGGTCTTCGAAAAACGAAGAAGAAATAATAACTGAATAGTTATTATTTCTTCTTCTGATTTCTTTAACCAGCATTGCAGCCAGACTGAAAGAGGCTGTCAGTCATGTTAGGAAATACACGCGTGTCAAACCCAGATTCAGGACAGAAACTCACGATTAATCCCACGTGTCCTGTGTAGTGGTGAGAAATTACGTCATGATATCTCAACACGTATTTTCTGATAAAGATATTCCAAACGATGTTCATAATTGTGAAGACAAGGCTGTTTTAATTTCTTGGTAAAAGCCGTTTTCTCCTGGGACTACTTTCTCTGGCGGAGACATACATTTACTTACACGTCTCTGTGTTTTATCAGTTAAATGAAGTAACTTTGACAAAAGTTAAAAACAACATGTAGTTCACTGTGATGATTATTTATCTACTGTCAATAATCCGTTACCAAGACGACGTGGAACAGAAGCATTTAAAACGTAAAATGAGTTCATGACTTTTGTCGACTCATGTCAAGTCGCTGCTAGAGAAACAGGAAGTCAGCACCATTGGTCAGTGTTTTCGTTTTTAGACTGAGATGAGGATATTTTTCTTACAGAAATCTCTTTGATTTGTTGCATTTATTGTAGAAACGTGTTTTTATGTTGCTGTCTTGGAAAAAAAAAGATTTTTATCTCAATGAGATTTAAATAAAGGTTAAATAAATAAAAGTAATAATGCGGAGCTGCAGGTTGGCTGCAGGGCCTGTGGAGACGGCAGAGAATCGTCGTCTGCATTGTACAACATCATCAGACATGTTTAATTCATCATGTGGCCAAAAGACTCTAAATGCATCATCAAATATTTAATCAGGCTGCAGAGTTCAAATGCAGCTCACACAATGCCTGATATTTATGCGAGATGCACGCTGAGCACGCGACTGTTAAACACTCAGCACGCCGCAACGCTTGTGCTGCTGCTCAAATCTGACAACCGTTCTCTGGGACTTAAAGGACCAAACCGGCGATTTCACATATTTAAGCCCAATAAATATTAGCTGCAGACACATTACGTTACTGACGAACAATTTCTAAAACTTTAAACCACATTTTAGTTTACTGTTATTCCAAATCCCCTGATCTTTCTAAATCAAATATTCAGCTTAAAATGTAATATTTGGCCTGATAACTTACGTCTGAATGTAAAAGAGACAAATTTTTTTAATTTCTTGGTAAACGTCGTCTTCTCCTGGGACTATATTTCCTGGCGGAGACATACGTCGTCTCTAAGGTTACTTCGGCAAAAAACTGAATTGATATTTGTTTGCTGTGATTGATTTCAGCACGTCAAGCCTCTAGAAGTCGATTTTTATATCATACTTGAATAAACTGAAACTAACGTTAGTCTGGAAGGTAGGAAAAACAATTCTAATATTTACCGCTCCAATAGCATGTTTTGGAAATGGTTGTGGGTTGTATTTATCGGGCTCAAACATGCAAAATGCTGGTATTGTCCTTTGATAAATTCATGTAAGCTTTATACAGAGTGAAGCAAAGGTCACTCATTCTCCTTTAAAGGACCATGCTGGTGATTTTGTATGTTTGAGCCTAATATACACAACCCACAAACACATGACATGACTTTTACTGAGAAATAAGGCGACCCTTCTACATGCAGACATACATGTTGACAGGAGAAACAGAGAATTTTAACGTGTGTGTCGCCTGACTATTTAATTTTTAAAGATCTGGGGATTTGAAAAAATTACAAGAAAACTAAAATATGTTTTGGGAAATGCTTGTTTGAAATGCAGCATGTATGCAGGTCATATTTATTGGCCTTAAATGTGCTAAATAGCCGGTATGGTTGCTTAAACGTGTATTTTTTTTAACCTATTTTACTTATTGCATGACTTTACCTGCTGTCTGATCTCTGCTGCAGCCTGAGGTGTTAGGATTCAGACTCGTGCCGCTAATAACCGTCAGGGACTTTAAACCCCAGTTTGGGTTTGACCTTTTAGTTGCGTTAATGTAAAGACGCTGGGACAGACGGCCATTGATTATGAGGGTTTTCTCTGTGAGTTTGCTCATAAATTAGCTTTTGTTCCTGTGTGAAATCTGCCAGATTGTCTGAACCTTAAAGGAGCTTCATAACCTTTAAAACATGGCATCTTTAATCCTACACTGTGCTATTTTAAAAGCCTGGCTTTGTTCACAGGCTTATTTTAAAGTGACACGATGATCTTTGGTCGAGTGTGCAGAGCTGGAGTCTGGCTCCAGTCCAGTACCAGTGGAGCTGGAGTTTTAAAGGGCCATACTGGTGAGTTTACATGATGTTTGAGACCAATAAAAGCTACTCACATACATGTTACATTACTAAGAACCATTTTCCACGTTTTAGGTTTTGTGTTAATTTTTCAAATCCCCTTATCTTTCTAAATCAAATTTTCAGATGAACATCCACCTTAAAATTCAACATTTCACCTGCTAACAAGTATGTGAATGTAGGAGGCACAGCCATTTTTAATTTCTTAATAAAAGTTATCTTCTCCTGGGACTATATTTCCTGGCAGAGAAATACATAGAGAGTATTCGTCACTGCTCGTATCTCGTCCTCTGACCATGATTCTGCTGAGAGAGGAAGAGCGGAGATGTGAATATGTGCTATTTTTTTGAAGTCTGAAGTGAATAAAGTGATTTTAGCAGAGTTTGTGTGTGCAAAGATTGTGATTGTGCATATTTCCACTTGTGCACAGGACGAAGGCAGCAATCCACACACAGCTTAAAGGGTGTGTTGGCCATTAGCCGTTAGCCTCTCAGTGCTACAACTCACATGACGCACAGAACGAGTTTCACAGGCGAGTTTAAAGGTTAATAATTCCATCAACACGATAGCATCAGTTAGATATTTGTTATGTAGCAACGCAACTTTATCTGAAGCTGCATCACTCCACTTCCTGTTTCTGAAGCTGGACTCACCTCGTTTTACTTTCTCATGTAGTATTTGCTTTAATAAATGAGCAAATCAGCGTTTTGTCCTTGTTTAAACTGACAACGGCATCATGTCAACAAAGAAAATGAACTTGACTGTTTCCTGTTTGGTTTTGTGGGTGAAGCTCCATTCATTAATTATGTCCTTGACAGTTTTGCCTCTTTTGATTATTCCATTTTTTTCTCCTCCACACGCTGCAGCATCACATTTGAATAGACGGACAGTTTCCAAGGTGCTTTGAAGGTCTGATGGTATCACAGCAGAGGACAGGTAAGTAGAATAACGATCCTTTACTGATGCTCAGCAGAAAAATACAAAATAATAATGGAGTGATAAAAAGGATTACGGAGGGCTGCAGACCAAATAAACAGTCAACAGTTTGTTAACTCCAGAAAGGCGAGCCGTCCAGAATGAGAGACATAGCAGGAAACCTCCGAGAACAGAGGGAGAGGCAGCAGGAGCAGAGGTCAGAGGTCAGGCTGAAGCTCGCAAAGAATAAACCAAAACGACCTGATGGAGGCTGATGAGAGAAACAGGTGAGATAATCAGGTAACAGGTGAGGAAACGCTCCGCTGGCGGCGGCTGGAGGACAGATGGAGAAGAACAGGCTCTGAATGAGAGACATCAGAGGACAAAATAACAAACAGGAACAGAATGTGCAAAAGAAAAGGAAAAGAAAGGTGAAGACATCCTCTGACATGGCATGAAGACACCTGTGACCTATGACCTCCAACGACACGCACGAATCTGCTGCTGCATGATGCCTTTCATAGAGTCCGAGATTTTTATTAGTTTGTTGATCTTGAGTAAAATCAGATTTTATGTGATACATACATAATATATACACGATACATACATGATATATATATGATACATACACAATACATACATGATACATACACAATACATACATGATACATATATGATACATACACAATACACACATTATACATATATGATACATACATGATACATACACAATACTACATGATACATACACAATGCATACATGATACATATTTGATATATACATGATACATGCACAATACATACACAATACATACATGATACATACACATACATATTTGATACATACACAATACATACACAATACATATGTGATACATACACAATACATGCATGATACATACACGATACATACACGATACATACATGATACATACATGATACATGTGATACAGGTTTGCAGAGAAATGATTCCACTGTGATGATGGAGTATCTTCCTGTCACGTCTCTGAGCTTCTGCACAGGTGGTGTCCACGACAATGGATGAATATTCGTGTAACATAAATCATCACAGACACACACACACACACACACACACACACACACACACACACCATGGGGATAATTCCTCAGACAACGTAGAGTTTAACGTGTCGATAAGAGCAGCACATCCCTCATTCATAAAACTCTATCAGCCACTTTTAGCCTTTATTTTGCCATTTTGAGTTGCTTCATGTAGGAAAAGTGCTGCACAAATCAAATTTGATTGATTATTGATTTGATTTATTGGAAGAAGCGTGACAGGAAGTGATTCATAAAACACACTGATACACTAAAATGAAGATGAGTTTCAGACTGATGGTAAATTTCATCAGGATGAAATCTGATGATGTTTAAACTGTATTTATCTCACATGTGACTGATCAATAACTTTGATAGATAAAAACACTCAGATGATCAGTTTATTTAAATGGAAGTTTCAATCTGATCTCATACATTCTAATGGCACTGAGACTCATCACACACACACACACACACACGCACACACACACACACACACACACCAGGTCTCCCGGTAGTGTGTGGATCTCTTCTCTCTCTTATCTTTGTGTCAAACTCTTAAACATGGATCTGTAGATCAGAGTTTGTTTATCTGCTGCTTTAACGTGTTGTTTGTAACACATGAATCAGAATAAACAGGAAGCAGCTCATTAACATGCTGATCTGCATGTTTACCTGAAACACACCTGACACCAACGTGTCGGTAATGAGACAGCGATGCTCTGATTAACGTGTTGAAGCTTTATGAATGAGCTTCGTTTATCACAGTGCTTATTTAGTGTGATGCCGTGTATTTACTATGATTTCTATATGAATTATTCCCATTGTTTAAAATTCCCATTTAAAATATATTACATCATAAATTCAAAATGAAGAACGAGGTGGAGTTTCACTCAGGAATATGTATTCAATCTTTGTACAAATAAAGTAACTATGTAAAATTATGATCCAGGCAATATTTTTATTTTAGTTTCCACATGATTTTTTTCTGTCATTTTTTTGTTTATTATAGATGTTATGCTTTAAAATGATTAAACAGCAGTATGCATTAATTTAGCCTGTAAATTAAAGTAATTACTTTTCACTTGCATTTTTAAATAAAACATAATATTTGATGCATGAAAGAGCAAAAAGTGTTTTTATTCAGGATTTATCAGAGAAATGCTCCATACTTCCTCAGGAAATCATTATCAGTGTCGACCTTCAAAAATATTGGCCAAACATTATAAATGCTTCTTTGGCATAAAAATGCCAAAACAAATAGACATGAGGCTTTAAATTCTAAAGGGCTTTACTGGGTTTGAGCTGAAGGCAAATAAAGTAAATATGAGCTGAGCTCATTTTCTCATATCCAGACAGACGGCGAGCGCTCAGAGGTCAGAATTAACCCTTTACTTCCTGTCTTTCCTCTGACACCAACACTTTGTCAGTCAGCTGCAGGACAACTGGTCAGGCGACCCAGTGATGGAGGTCGCAGCCTGGAAACCAAACACGGGCTTCATGTGTTCAGACAGAACATGTTAGGGACATACAACATGTTGGCGTGCACACTAAACCTCACACAAATACTTACATTTACACACATTTCAGAATCAGAATGTACGTCGTCTCAGATACTCGTCAATTATTTAAGTCAAACTTTACTGATATTCTTAAAGAAAATTTATAATTGCTTTGATTGTTGTATCTATGTGTGGTGATTCTTTCAACAGACTGAGGCTGATGTCAGATCTGCAGCTCGTTTGTTCTGTCTGAATCAGGGACTAAATTGTTCCAATGTTGGTTGCTCATTGGTCAGATAAGTCTAGCGTGTGCTTGTATGTTGTCAGCATGTTCAGCATGTGAAGGCAGCACGTCTTCTTCACATCATGTGAAGCAGCATGTGGTTTTCCACACGTTGTCTTGAAGTCAGATTTTTCATTCTGCTGGATTCATTTTGTTTGGTAAATTCCACATAAAGACCATGACATTGTTCCATGTACATAGTAAACTACTTCCTGTTTTGATTATTTTCTCACCCCCAGACATTCCTGACCAATGAGCAGAGAGAATGTTGTCACATGACTTTTGTTGACAGAATAAAGAGACTACAGGTGTGAAAATTACCTTTGTCCATCAGCTCAGACATGAAACAGTTTTAATGCAGAAAGCATCAAACTAAAATATGTCATAATCAGACATCTGATCAGGATGAAAGGTGTATCAGAGGTATTGATCTGGTCGATTGATCTGTAACTGATAGCAGCAGATGGAGCATCCTTCCTGTCTGTGGATACGAGCCTTTAATTCCACAACTTCCTGGGACTTAACCCTCAGAATGTGTTTGATCCACTGTGTAATTAATTGTATCTTCTCGCTTCATCTGTTCGTTTTCTTTGCTCCCACTAATCTGCAGGATGCGTCTACCTGGATTCTCTGATTACCGCTGAAAGCTGCGGCATGAGATTATCCGCCGCCGCCGCCGCCGCGTTTGATGTTCTGCTCTTAATGAGGCTGGCAGCAGAAAGCCGCCGCGCTCCAAACCTTCCCTTTTATGTTGCTGTAATGTTGCAGCCTTCTTAAATGCGGTTATTACACGGCGCCGTGGCGTTCGTTCAGCCGCGTCCACGCCCGCATCAGTGCGAGGTCATGAGCAGGTCAAACGCTGCTTACGCTCCCGAGCGCCGCAAATTGTTTTGATAGCTGGAGGCTGAACTGAATATCAGAGAGGAATTTTCAATCACAAACAAATCAAATCAACTCCATGCTTGCACACACACACACACACACACACGCACACACACACACACACACAACAGACACACACACGCCCACGCTACATGTAGACGATGCCTTCATGTACTTTACTGAGCAAACAGAATGTGTGCATCATGCATGTATTTGTTTGTATGTGTGTGTGTCTAAAGCTACACATACACACCATGTACAAGCGAGCTGATTCAGATTTTTTGCTCACGTGGTACGTATCATACGTGTTATGAAGATGTAAATAATAAAAATCACATGAATCAGATATTGTCAGATCCGTTTTGGGCGTCATGCATGTAGAAATAACTCAGATATGTATCAGAAATCTGCCAATGTGATGGAGATCTAAACGCACAGCTCAGAAGTTTTTATTTTTTCAAACGTGACACTTTTCTAATTTATCTGCATGTAAACGATGTAATAATACGTTTTTCACTCTGCATCAGCAGAAACAGAGGACAAACGAGATCAGACATGCTGACGTGTTTATGTCAAACAGATGGTAGTGTGGGATAACAGGCTCCTCCCACTTCTACACCCTGATCACATGACCAAACTACGGCTCCTGATGGAGAGTTTTGATAAATGTTAAAACAACATATCTAATGTTTCTCTCCACATTCTAAAGTTTGTAACTCGCTGATCATTGTTGAAGTTTTAATCGTGATCCACCAATCACGAGTTCTCGCTGCATCCAGACTTCCTGTGAGCTGAGGTTGCTGCAACACGTTGCTGCAACACGTTGCTCTAATCCTTCTTCTCCATCTGAAAACATGATGAAGTCTTTGCGTTTGAAGATGCTGCAGAAACAAATGGTTTGTAGAAATATTTCTGTTTCATTGCAGCATTTTTACATCCGTGTCAGAAATGAGCAGACGTGTGTTTCTGCATCCAGGATATTAAAACTTAAAAAAAGAGGAAGCTCTAATGAGTTAAAGTTATGAAAATTAATCAGATTATATTGGAATAGGGGTAAAGTAGGAAAAATTAAAAGTAATCTTGTACTGAAAATGCATTTTTTTAAATTCAAATTTTTATTTATTTTCCAGAAGATAGCCATTCCCTAACACAAAAACAAATAAAACCATGGACCTGAAAGGCAAAGAGTCGATAAATAACTTGTTTACCATCCTATTTTAAGTTTAAATTAACATGTAACCAGAATTGTTCCATGTCTCTTTTGTTTCATCCTCATTGTTAATTCCACCAAACATACATGATGAAATCCTGATCATTCTTCAGTCCGTTCAGAAAAAAAAAATTCTTTAGTCCGTTCCTTCACAGCAGGACATCCGGGTTTTTCTATGTTTGCATTTTAATTGTTGCAGCTGTGATAAGACCAAATTTTTAAAGTTTGTTATTAGTTATGTTAGGTACCGTCGCCTTATTGCCACGGAGACAAAGCCGTGGATGTAAACGGAGCGTGCAACCCAACCAGTTACCGTAAATACTGGAGTATAAGCTGAGTTTTTATTACCCAATTTCACAAAGCTAATCAGGGGTCGGCTTATACAGGAGAAATCTCCAGGAAATACTACCCATTACCACTACCCATGGAAATAGTTTAAATCATACCCTAAAATGACATATTTCCTGACTAAACAGCTGATCAGCACATTTTGCGGCAGTCAGTAAGCTCTGCTGTGATTGGTCAGTTACGGTAATCAGCTGCTGAAATATCACGTTTACCGGTACGTGGATTATTTTCAGAAAATCACAGGAATACTATGACAATACCCAGAAAAACAGGTAATTTGCTAAACAAATAAACTGATGGAACAACATCAGAGGGTCAGCTTATACACAGGTGTACATATGAAGAACCCAATAGGTCAGAAATTTTACACCAAAATGGGCGAACCATGGAGCATTCCCAAGTCACGTGTAAACATGTGATGACATCACTCTTACACTTCCAGCACAGATTATTATCAGCAATTCCAATTTTGTGATGTCCAGTAATATCTGTGGACAACTTTATTGAATAAATTTCCCAAAATGCAAAATTTTTCAACTTTTATGATGATTGTTGCAGAGAAAGTCAGTTTGCAGCGAGTTTGATGTTTTCCTGATCTTCCACGCTGACGTATGAATCCACGGCAGCTGTTCCTGACACGCCAATCCATCATGGCTGATGAAATGACCATCCCAAAGACTCGTCATACACAGACGAGTGTGTGAACCGTGCGAAACGAGTAGGTAGGAAAGGAAATTTTACGTGCAAGAAAATATCATCATGATCAGCTCAACATTTTCCTCGTCTTTTTGTAAACGTGAAATTAGGCTGATTTATTGTATTGTCGCCGTTTGAGTGACAGGAAGCGTTACTGATCCACAGCGTCAGTTTTTTTCCTCTTCAGAAGCTTTTTAAATGCGTTTCTATAAATGCTTCTCCCATCAAATTACACTTCCATTAAATAAATTATGGCATCAAGACTTTTTTGTTGATTCATATTTGTGGAAAAAGTCAAGCTGCTCAACATTATTTTAAAAAATCCAAAACACAAACAAGCATCAGAAGGCAGCGGCGCCGATCGATGCTGTCACGTCTGAGTCTGCAGAATATAAAAACCGTCTGCCAATTTATCACTTTTTGTGATGCTGAAAATCTAAACATGTGTTGTGAGAGAAAAGTCTGAGGCGTCTTCATAAAGCCTGAGAGCGACAGGAAATCCATTTCTGTCGCACGCAATTACTGCCATGCTGATTCAGAGAAAACACCTCCTTTATTTTTCATCAAGGCCAGAGAGGAGCTGAGGTGGCACTCGATACTGGCCTCTGGAGTGTGTGTGTAACACACACACACACACACACACACACACACACACACACACACGTTAACACTCTAGCATGTTCACGGTTAGTTCCTCATACATGCACAGACAAACTGTACAAGAGAGAAAACAAACCGAAACAAAACATGCAGGTGTAAAAGACGCAAATATTAAAGGACCATACCGGTGGTTTTGCATGTTTGAGCCCAATAAATACAACCCACATACGTGTTATGTGACTTATAACCATTTTCCAATGATGCCATTTATACTGTGACACACTTTACAACAACGTGACGTTAATGTGACGCCGATGCTCTGATTAAGATTGAAGATATATGAATGAGCTTCAGTTATCACAGCACTGATTTAGCGTGATGCTGTAGTTAGCGTGATTTTATCACGACTCTCCCCCAAAGCACGTAATTCCTTCTTGACCTGGGCCTTTCTCTTCACGTCTCCATCCTTACTTCTGTTGTTTGGGAGAAACACAGCTGTAATTCAATTTCAACCTTTCTAGACACTGAGATGAACCTTAAAGGAGCATACCGGCGATTTTGCATGTTAGAACCCAATAAACATGATTCTCATACATGTTACGTTACTGACAATTATTTCCCAAAATATGCTACTGTAGGGGTAAATTTCAGATTTTTTTTTTATCATCCAGACTGCCATTGGTTTCAGTTCATTCCATTACAACATAAAAATCAACTTTTAGAGACATGAAACGTGCTGAGATAAATAATCATCACAGAGAACATGATGTCTGTTAGGTTTGCTGCTGAAGAAACTTATTACTGTCTCTTTATCATATAAACAGACAGTAATAAATCAAATATTTACCACATACCATATCATGACAATTCTGGCCTGGCCCCAAGACAGTTAGCTAGGTTAGCTTCATGAATTTACTCAGAATAGAACAGGAAAACTTGAGTTAGCATTAGCAGCAGCAGTTAGTTAAGTAGTTAGGTTAGGTAGCTAGCTAGGTAGCTAGGTTAGCTTCATGAATTTACTCAGAATAAAACAGAAAAACTTGAGCTGGCATTAGCAGCAGCAGCAGCTAATTAAGACAGTTAGCTAGGTTAGTTTCATGACTTTACTCACAGTAGAACAGGAAAGCTTGAGTTAGCATTAGCAGCAGCAGCTAGTTAAGTAGCTAGGTTAGCTTCATGAATTTACTCAGAATAGAACAGGAAAACTTGAGTTAGCATTAGCAGCAGCAGCTAGTTAAGACAGTTAGCTAGGTTAGCTTCATGAATTTACTCAGAATAGAACAGGAAAACTTGAGTTAGCATTAGCAGCAGCAGCTAGTTAAGTAGCTAGGTTAGCTTCATGAATTTACTCAGAATAAAATAGGAAAACTTCAGTTAACATTAGCAGCTAGTTAAGACAGTTAGCTAGGTTAGTTTCATGACTTTACTCACAATAGAACAGGAAAATGTGAGTTAGCACTAGCAGCAGCAGCTAGCTAAGACAGTTAGCTAGGTTAGTTTCATGACTTTACTCACAGTAGAACAGGAAAACTTGAGTTAGCATTAGCAGAAGCAGCTAGTTAAGTAGCTAGGTTAGCTTCATGAATTTATTCAGAATAAAACAGGAAAACTTCAGTTAGCATTAGCAGCTTGTTAAGACAGTTAGCTAGTTTAGTTTCATGACTTTACTCGCAATAGAACAGGAAAACTTGTGTTAGCATTAGCAGCAGCAGCTAGCTAAGTAGCTAACATTGCAGCTTNAGAACAGGAAAACTTGTGTTAGCATTAGCAGCAGCAGCTAGCTAAGTAGCTAACATTGCAGCTTACTACCACGTTTCCTCAAGTTCCATGTTGAATCTTAGAAGCTGAAATGTCGCATTTTTAGCGAGACAAAGACACAACACGTTATGTAGCTGCTGGTTTTGATGTTGGGGACGAATAACTCCGTAACTGTCGCTGTTTCTCTGCGCCAGCCTTTCTCTTTTTAGAATCCATTTTTCGTCTAGGTGCCAAGAAAATTATAAAAGAAAACAATTGTGTTTGCTTAGTTTAAGCTCATTTGAATTAATATTATATTGTTCAGTGTAAAGGCCGCCAGCCAGCCCACCTGTCAACTCTGAGCTGTGTCAGCCCATCGTTGTCATGGAGATGACGGGATGCTGAATGTGATTGGACCAAACCAAAGCANTGTGTCAGCCCATCGTTGTCATGGAGATGACGGGATGCTGAATGTGATTGGACCAAACCAAAGCAGCAGTCTGACATTCAGTTTTGCGGAGTATTTTGACTCGTTGCGTCGGAGCGATGTCTCACAGATAATACAAATAAAAAGTAACGCAAAGAGACCAAACATAACGCAGTAAAAGTGTATTTTTTTCTTCATAAATATACTCAAGTAAAAGTATTCTGTAATAAAACTACTCAGTAAAGCCCATGTCTGCACGCACACACACACACACACACACACACACAGATGTAGACACAAGCACACTGGAGTCTANTGTCTGCACGCACACACACACACACACACACACACACAGATGTAGACACAAGCACACTGGAGTCTAACCACCATAATTAGGGCAGTGTAGACGGCTTGCAGCAGACATGGTAAATGTGAGCAGCGTGAGCAGAGTTTAATCTAAGCAGCTGTATTCAGATGATTTTTCACAGACGATGATGTTTAGTCATATTTCAGCTTCTCAGCACGAAGCTCCACATTCGCAGGATCTGAAAACTTTGACTCATATTTCTGAGTGAAACGAACACGTAGTGATGATAACAATCATGACAGAAATGCTTCTATCAGATTTTGTGTTATTTTACTGAGCAGAAAATTACAACCTCCTCCTTAAAGCCATATTAGTAGAATAATGATATAAGATCAAGATATCTCAAAGTATTTTTGTGATAATGATATTTAAAGACAATAAGAACAAATAAGAGTGAACAACACACCACAAACCTGTGGTTGAGGCAAAGAACTCCATTAAAGTTAGCGTAGCGGCTAAGCTAACACTATTCATAGATCACAAAAAGTCACCGCTAAGCTAATTTCACTCCACAGGAAGTACAGCTAGCCAATGCTCCAGCTATGCTAGACTGACTCAGCATCACTTCCTGTTTGTTTTGCATCAAATCAGCTGATTGGCTCTCCTCCTCATGTGACTTTCTTGGTATTCACCAGGTGTTTCTGCTTCAGGTGGAGAAACTGATTTGTTGTGTTTCCACCTTTAGCTGTTAGCTTATAGCTGAAGCATTTCAAACAACAAGAAACAATTCATCAGACGCTGAGCTGCTACTTTCAGACATGATGTTTAGTTTCTTCTTGTTGTGCATGATGTGAAAATTCATCAACACGTCATCACACCGCAGCAACCACAATATTGTGATGACAAATTTTTAATCATATAAAAACTAATTGTGGTATTATCCTGAGCGGTAAGATGTGGTTCAGCCCCGCCTACAGGTGACCTCAGCACAGGCTTCACTTCACATTTAAAGCAGATTTTACTGTGTACATTTTCAGATCATCTTGAATGCTTTTTTTGCAAAAACACTTTCAGCTTTTTGTTTTTTGCTTCCCTGCTTCATTGATACTCAGCAGAATGAAAGTCAGAAAGCTCTGAGATCAATTTCTTGATGAATGAGTGCAAAAAAGATGAGCAGGCATCAAAACCAGATTTCAAAATGTACCTGGTTATTTTATTAGGAGGAAATCATTTTTTTCTAACAGATAGGAATTCCATCACAGCTTATCTTTAACAATTGGTTTCATAAAACCCTTTCATCTTATATCTGCATTCCCCTGAATCAACATCGTGTGTAATTCAGGAATCAAAGCTTTCATGAATTGAGATCAAAATGTTTTTAATGAGCGGTTTTAAAATAGACTTTCTTCACTCTGACATTCGCTTTTAAATGCCACTTGCGAACGCTCTGCAGGGTGACTTCAAATCCATTTTCCCACTTCACTCTTTGTTCTCAGTTCATCCGTCTTGCCGGGATTCCTGTGTTTTGCGTATTGATTTCCTGCTGTCACGCTGAGGAGCAAAAGAAAGAGAGGAGCAGAGGCCACTAATGCCGTCATCTCCTCCTGGTCCTCCTCTTGTACGAGCAGGAGGAGGAGGAGGAGGAGGAGGAGGATGACCATGATGCCTGAACTTCATCTCCTCCTTAAATCACAGGCACTGTGTATATGTATATGTGTGTGTGTATGTGTGTGTGTGTGTCTTATGTGTGTGTATATATACATACACACACACACACATACCTGTATATATATATATATATACACAGTAATATATATACACATATATATATAAGCCATATGAGCACAGTATCCCAGGTTCAAATTCCTTCTTATCCTAATTTTTCCCCCAGACGTCCAGTCAACTATTAAATTTATTAGGTTTAGCAAATGGACTCTATGCGCTACATTAACACACATTCCCTGTACATTATATTGTACATCCTCTGTATATTGTACATTTTATACATTCTGTGTATATTGTACATTTTTTGATCGTATATTTGTATTTATCTTGTATATTTTTCTTTTCCTTCCTGAGCACCATGCACCAGAGCAAATTCCGCGTATGTGAAAACCTACTTGGCAATAAATCTGATTCTGATTCTGATTCTGATTCTGAATAGCAGAAGGAGGCATACCATCAGTACTTAACGAAGTAGAGACAGAAGGAGACAAAAGGCCAGATTATGGGATGTCCTCAATCCTCACCTGATGCAGAAATTGATCAGGTCTTCCCGCCATCATGAATGATGATCCATTTCCCTTATTTCTGCTCTGACAATGGAGGAGGCTTGAGCATGAAAATGTGAGAAAATTCCATGTGGAAGGGTTTTATCAGACAGCCACGCCCTTCGTTTGTCCAAAAACAGCTTTCCTCGAATCCTCTGTCCTCACATCTTTTCCTTGCATCTTAATGGAAGACTAAGATATGATGAAAAATTATAAAAATGTGACATCATGCACTGCTGATTAGCACCATTCTCCATCTCATTGTTACAATCTTTTGCTAAATTTAAGTAAATTATCTTGTCTATTTATATTTGTTGGTCTTCCTGATTGGGCTTCAAACTTCAGCACATTCCTGATGCTTAAAAGAACCAACTCAGCGATCTGTAACATGCCATTAAGCCCAATTAGTATTATTAGTCCCTCTTCCGCGATCGCATAATTCAACTCACAATTTTGACCAATCCCCACACCTTTAGCGCATAAAAGGGTCCAATCAAAGGCGGGCTCATAATTTTGACCAATCACTGCGCTGTTACCGGGTAAAATGGCTCAATCCAACCTCAGCAAACTTTTCCTCCTGGCCTGTCAGCGTGTGAAGATGATGCTGATTGTTGATGCTGACATCATCTCATTACCAACAAAATAACAGCTAAAGACCTGAGAAACTATTTCTGATGTTTTACATCAAAGCAGGAAATAGTTTTGACTCCGTGTAACGTTGTGCTGGAACACCAGAGAAAGTGGACAGAGTCAGCATAGAGAATGTTAGCATCGTTAGCACAGCAGCGGCAGATCACGTGACTGAAGCGGCAGCAGGAAGACTGCGGCACGCGCTGAAAGAATCACGGTAAGCGGCGTTTTACTCAAACTTTTACCGGCGTTTCCCGTTATGTCCGCCACAGCCTCATCATGAACCCTAAATACTTTAATTTCATCAGTCAGAAAATGTCCGCTAGCTGTGATGCTAATTTTCGCTATGCCCACTTCCATTGACTTATGCTAAAAACGTTAGCAATCTAAAAGTTCGCTAGCTGCAACGCTAATTAGCACCATGTAAAATCCCATTTGATTAAGCTAAAGTAAGAAAAAGAAAAAGAGCTGTTTGTTCAGGAAAATAAACTAAATTGAGCTTTAAATGTTTGTGATTGTTTTTGTATTGTGTATTTTGCTTAAAATCGCCCTAAGACTGAGCACATGACTTTTTATAATAATAACAATAATAATAATAATAATAATAATAATAATAATAATAATAATTTTATTTATATAGCATCTTTAAAAATAGAGTTTACAAAGTGCTTTGACAGACAAAGCAATACAATATAACAGCAGAAAGCCAAACAGACAGGTAAAACAAGAGCAGGACAAAATTTAGGTAAAGTTCAGTTAACTGCTGTTAAAACAAGGACACAAATGATAGACAAGGGAATAGATAAAAACTAAAAAATTAAATAAAAGCCAATAAAACACTAACAGATTGATAAATAAATAAATGAATAAGTAAATAAAAAGTAAATGCATAAATACAGACAAGACAATAAAAGCAATAAAAAGAACAATAAAAGGATGACATCACATAAAAGCAAGTCTATAAAAATGGGTTTTAAGAATGGGCTTTTATTGCTTTATATGAAATTAACATGAAAAAAATAGCAAAAAAAAAAACATTTTTGGCTGCAGAAATCACAAAAAAATGTCACAAAATCCTGATTAGTCATCTTTAAAGTTGGTTTGAATCTTTGTCATGTGATCCATTCATTCCTTTAAACAATTTTTAATTATCACACAAAGGATAAAATTTAATTCATCGTTCCAGCTCTGTAAATCCACATCAGTCGGTGGAAAGTAAACTCACGTTCATCCCACTGACTCAAACGTAGAAGTGTGGAGCTGATATATGGTGAGACTGCGGTCCTGTGGGGACATATTCTGCTGTAAGTCAGGAGTTTGATGGACAAACAAGTCCTCTGACTTCCACACGTCAGGCTTTGACAGCACTGACAGAACTTTATCAAAGGACGGACGGACAGATCGCTGTCGTGAGAAACTCTTTGCCGCATCCAAACCTCCAGGAGACATCAGCTACCTCCATCTGTCCTCATGCTGCACCGTCAGACGAGTTTACGCTCACCGTAACATCACCGATCTTCATTTAATGTGGGACTGGAAGCAGGACGGGCGCGGTGAGAGGTGGCCAGCTCCATTCAGCAAAAATAGCCTCCATCAATCTCCAGAATCACCCATGACACAGAAACAAAAGAGAGCATTTACAGTATGAGGTGAATTTCTATAGGAAGCAAAAAGAGCTACACTTCATATATGAAAATCAAAGAACAAATCTTTCAATAAATTCTTGAATTTTATCTTAAATGAAAAGCAGTCTTAATTTAATTAAGGTTTTTCATTGACAATAATGACATAAAAAGTGAACTTTTTCCTGTTTGGATTTTCTTTCTCCGCCCGTAGACACATGACTTTTTCTGATAGATTTTGGTTTGTTTGGATGTTTTACTGTGAGAAACTGAACCAAACCGCAGATCTGATTCAGACCAGGACAAACGATCTGCAGATCTGAAAACACTCTCAGCTAAAACTACATTACAATTTGCCGTTAGCATTGTCACTGATGGAAGGAAGCTTGTATAGTTGTCTGTAAAGTTTTTTGTACTGATTATAAAACATATTTTATCACATGAATGTGAACATTTTCACATCATTTTTGTTTTTGTGACATCAACACATTTTTCAAACAAGTCCTAATCGTCTGAAATGTGCTGCAGTAAAGATCTAAACGTGTTGGTGATCACAATAAATCATAGTTTCATGAGAAACAAACATGCTTATTATTGCAACTGCTGGCTATTCATCATCATCAATGCACAAGAAGATTTATTAGCGTAGCATGTATAGTGCAGATTTAGCAAAAAGACTGTGGCAGTTATCCAATGTTACCATGAAATGAAACGGGACGTGTATTTTGGCCGAGCTCAGCGAGTGTCAAATCATCCAGCGCCATAGTTTGACAGCCGCACGACCAAACATCTGTTGTTCTCTTTGTAAAGTGTCAGACGGCAGATTCTCTGCCAGAAACATGATGGAAGACATTACAAAGCGAAAGCAGCGAGCTTTACATTATGCTGAAATGTTATTGCATTGTAATTATTGTCAGCTATCTTGATAAATGTTTATTTAGTGGAGGAGAAAAAAATAAACTTCAAGTTTGTAAATCTACAGCAAACAGGAAATGAATTCACTCACGTTACGCTGCTGCTGTAGGAACAATGACAAATCACACAGACAGGAAAAGGATTATTATCATTTTTTTGTAACCACAGGTTTGTGTTCTCGCCTCATCTGTCAATCCCCGATTATTGAACAACTTTTGGTTACGTGATGGCGGCGCCCCGTTTGGCTGCGGCAGCACTGGCTCTCAGTAGTGTTAAATTTGCTACAACCCGGCCTTATAACTTGCAACGAGTTGAAGGCAATCTAACGTATGATCGTAAGTCCTTACTGGAATTACAACAGTCAAGCAGTACAGATTATGTAGATGTGGCATTGGAGGAACGCCTGCATTATCTTAGACTGCTGCGCCGGGAGGACCCAGCGGTCTGCAGAGCGGTGGAGCCGCTTACCACCGCCCGCCGCT
>VXCM01007837.1:0-12500 GCA_014773175.1 Lucifuga dentata
AATATGGTTTTATCCTTTGGAAAATGATTGTCAGTAACGTTACATGTATGAAAATTGAATATATTAAGCTCAACCATGCAAAATGGGTGGTATGGTCCTTTAAGGCAGAGTTTCAAAGAAAAAGCCAAATCTGAAACTGACAAAAAGAAAAGTCATCCACCTTCCACTTTCTGTGTCCTTTTGCCCATTTTAACCTTTTCCTTTAATTCGACGGTTTCAGATGGCCAGCATTAGCCAGCATCGTGGAGTTGTCTTTTCACTGTTGCAGATGACACTATTATTTGCAGTTGCAGTTTTAGGCAAATAATTCATTATAAATAATTTCATTGTCATAAAGTCTTTTCCAGCAGTAACAGCCATTTGCAACATTATTAATGTCTTGACATGTATTTAAATCAATTTAATGCTACTCTGGTGAATAAAAGCGTCAATTTCTATCAAAAACATGAACATTTCCAGGTAATTTCAATCTTTTGAATGTTAGCATTAAAATTGAATCCCTTGCCAACCATACTGATTGTTACAGATCCTGTGTTGAATTTAATTGGATATGAAGATGTAATGATATTGCAGTCACATCAGATGTCACAAGCAGATAAACTACATGCAACATGGGGATATAACCACATACAGGTACAAAATTCTGATACCGACAGATTTTATACAGTCTAAACAGTTATAGCATTAAAATCATTGCATTAATGTTATAAACTCTCAATGATTTTTATCCCATAATTTCCTCACACTAACTAATACACTTTGAATGTAAAATATAGATTTTATAACTTTATGCTTTGGTCTCTGGAGGACAAATGACATCACATTTTACAGGATCACTCACAGTTCGTATGTGCATACATCATCTAAATTTGGGTTCAATTGCACAATGAGTGCACTGGCCGATTTAGCAGTTATGTCAAATAGGCCACGCCTACAAGAATGAGGCAACAAATCACAAACAGTAAAACAGTAAGAAATATTTAAAAACAAGTGACTTTTCCAGGCAGAAATGTTAGGTAGAAATGGTGAAGACAGGATGAAATCTGTGGTAAAATAATTGTTTCACACTTGAGAAGTTATGAACCAAAATGTCATGAGATCCTGCCAGCATCACTATGTACGTTCACGTCACATCTGTTAACTCTCAAATATGTTTTTCATTTAGGCCAAACATGTGAAAATGACTGAAATCCAACAAATGTGATTTTTCTGGGTGATTTAATGCCATTTTAAAAGATTTTTCTAACTTTCACTGCTTGGCTTAATTAACTAAACTGAACCTTTTTTCTTGATGATGTTTTAGTTGCAGTATAGATTTTGTAAGGACACTGACAATCATAAGAACTGCTCCATTTCTCCCAAAACATATTCTGCTAATCATTGTGATGAGACAGTACTGATGACTGGCCGTTTTCACATCCTGTCCTGTCTGTCAGATGTCTTCCCTTTATGTTCTCCATGTTTGTCCTTGATAAAAAAAAAAAAAAAAANTAAAATATATATGTTTTTTTTTTTTTAATAGGCAAACTGGTTCTTTAATATCATGTATCACTCACTGTCTACATAAATGTTTAATGAATTCTGAAATATAAATCTGCTTGTCACTGAATTTGTGATAGAAAGCGAAGGTTGCATTTTGTAGCAGAGGTTGACAGGCTGGGGAGTTTATGGTTGCAGTTGCATCTGTTGACTGGCAGTATGTCAGCAGCACAGTAGAACTTAATATTCCAGAAGATGTCAAAGATGATGCCAACAAGGGTAACGCTGTGACCTGTGGGGGTCAAGAAACACTGCACACACACTTGGTGAGTGTGGAGGTGTCAGCAGCTTCAGAGGTTTCAGAAGTTTTGGAGGTATCAGAGGTTTCTGTGGACTCAGCAGCCTCAGATGCTTGAAAGGGTTCAGGGACTTGAGGGGCTTCAAAGACTTCAGAGACCTTAGGCCAGTTGTACATACAAGCATTGAGTGTTGCCTCTGAGTTAGGCATCTATGAGCAGAGTCTGAGCAGTGCCGCTCAATTGTTGTCTCATTTGTTACTAATGACATGTTGATGGTTACCATGGGCAATCTTTGCACATTCGTGCAAATTCGTCCAAATCAGGTTTCTGGTCAAATCGGGTAGTGACATGGACATTGCAACAAAGAAGTCTCTGGCTGTTTTTCTCATTTGGAGAAGAAAAATGAAAAAAAACAGCAAATGTTGAGTCAGCATTCTAAACTGCTCTACAGGTTATGAGCTTCTCCTCCATTGCTGTGGCGCTTCTGTTTACATGACATAAAGCTGTTCACTGATTGACTGCACATTGGAAAGGTCACGTCAGAAAGGTCAAAGTTGAATTTCATTGAACTTTGAGCGCTGCGTCAAAACAGAGAATCAGAGAATCTGAGTGCTGCGCGGCACCAAGGTGGCGTAACGCAATGTTAGGAGTTACCACTCAGCTCCTTATATACAATAATGGAACGTCCAGGCCAGCACTTAGCCTGTATGACGGCCCTCAGTGGCTTCAGCAGCTTCAGAGGTCTTGGAGTTTCGGTGGCTTCAGAGACTTCAGCAGGTGCTTGTAATTTCATATAAGGGTTATTGTGACCTGGCTGATTATTGTTATGAATCTGTTTATGAGGACCTGCACACATTCATGTATGTTTCTGTGTCTCCTAATGTCAATAAAGTCTAGACGTGTGGTCAACAAGAAAAAAACAAGAAATGAAGTGAGTCAAGACATGAAATTTTAAAAATTACTTGATGATGTTCATAAGACAATTATAAGGCAATTGAAAAACAGATCACATTTTAATCACATTATTGTATCTATTTAATATTGATGCACCTCTAATTGGACATGAGTCTGTTATAGTGGCATAACAAAATTAAAGCAACACACTGGGATGACTGAATGAATAAGTGGCATGTACATAAAGCTGTGTGAGTTTCTGTGACAGCTGATGTTGTGTTTTATTCTTCATTTAGAAAAACAGATAAACTCCATTTTTATAAATTTGTAAACTCAAATTTTTACTTGTGCATTCCAGGTGATATTTAAACTGTACGTTACCTGTGTTCTGCTAATTTAGGTTGTTCTTTTAACCTCATATTAATTTATCTGATCTTTCTGGGAATATACAATAAAACAAGACAATTTTTGAAATTTCTTTAAAAATTAAATTTTAAAAACGTATTAATTTATTTAATTATCTCTTACAGATGAGCTCTCCATACATGATAAGGTGCGCATCATATTTTGACAGGCAGTAAGCAGTGCAGGTTTTCATGTTTGGCTCTTTGCTCCAGGCTTTAAAGGGCTGAACAATTCTCCAAACATACTCCAAATGCAATAGGCCTCCTTAATAAACTCCACTAATGTATTCATATCCTAGACAAGCAATCATATTGTTTTATTCCTGTGTATCTGCTCTTCTGCTTTGTGTTTTATGTTGTACGTTGCACGTTGATGTTGATATATGTAGTGATTTTCTTGGTGGTGAGACCAAAGACCAATTTCCAGTACGCTGGACAATAAAGTATTGTATAGTATTATTGTATTATGTATGTGGAATTATTTGCTTTTTTTTATATTTCATCTCCCAGTTTTAGTTTCAATTATATGAACATAGTGCCTGAACAGTTATTTTGAGTATCTTTTTTGTAAAGTTTCTCACAGATTCGTTTTCAGCCTGTGAGACGTCGTCTTTGTGAACAGACAGGAAGTGAAGCGCCCGTCTCCGCCCAGCATAATTCTGTTTGCTGTCACACTAGACCCACTGCAATTATCACACTGAATGGTGCCTGTACACCATAATTGCTTTGTTTTTCAATTATTTCATGAGACTCTGGTAATTTACTTCATTCTATTAAAATATGCCAGTTAGACATTATAATTACAGTTTTCACTGCGTCGCTTTTTGCTGTCACTGAAAAGATGTAATACTGCTATTAAGACAGAGCACAGGCATAATTTAATATTCCTCCTGCACATTTACATGTGTGGAAAAGTCATATGGTTCCTCATATCTAATTTCTCTAACAGCCGCATTATTTTACAAAAGGATTCACTGCCAAATATGAAGAAAGCAATAATATTTTCCATCGTAATTTGTGAGCTGCTCACTACATGGCAAACAACAAACACTCATTAGCACATCCAGCTTGATATAAGTAGAAGTGGCAGGTTCAGCACAGAAACAGGCCTCAGCAGGATCTGTAACAAATGTGGACTTGATGCTGATGATTGGATGAGGGCATAGGAGGAAGTGGAAATGGGTGTGGCCTACATTGAGCCATTGAAACAAAAATTTTGCTTCTACACCTCAGGGATCAGGAGCTAGGAGAGTGATCTGTGTGTTGCCGCCTACACTCCCAACAGCCTGCACCATGTTCAGCAAGGAACAGAGTGCTAACGTAGCAGCATGCATCATTAAGAAGTGCCTGGGTTCACTTAATAATTATTATTATATAATAAAATAATTATATTATTACACAACCATTGCAGTCGTTAACTAAGTACGTTAGCAGCTAAGCTAGGTTTAGCTTCGGATATAGCTAACCTGACATTAAAAATAGATTATATGCCTGTTTACAAATCTAGTAGCCCTGCCGACATTTTGCCAAGCAAGCGCCTTTCTTCCCGGATCATGATACGATTTTAAAGTTGTGTTGTACAACTCCAAAAATTGCTCAACGGATGGATAGAGTTTCTCCTCCACTGCTGTATCACTTCAATGTCACATTCACTATCTGCTCATTGGTTGAGTGTCAGAAAGGTCAGCGGTGGACAGGTCAAAGTTGACCTGACCGATAAGCTCACTACTTATCATATGAAAGCACCCTTGTGAACCATAGTGCTTTATAAATGGCTACACAGTGGTGTTATATACACCATAAACAGTCATTCTTCAGTCCATGGGTGAACAAATGGAAAATCTGTTACTGAAATCTTCCAACAGTCAGTCGTCTTCATCATCTTAGACAGTAAAAAAAAAATTAAATTATGCCATCATTGGTCTCACAGTGTTTCTGTAGTTTCCAAAGCTTGTGTTTGACTCTGACATTGAAGACATATTTTGGTATTTGAGTTAATTTAAGAATATAGTGCAGTGCTCGTTCAAAACGTGTCTGTTCGGGCTGGACTTCATGGTGTGCACCGCAGCCTGCCATAATTTAGTTCTGCATGTCCTCGTGAGCTAGCTTTGTTTGCTGTACAGGGTCGGGCNGCAGCCTGCCATAATTTAGTTCTGCATGTCCTCGTGAGCTAGCTTTGTTTGCTGTACAGGGTCGGGCTGAGACTGTGACACTGGACCAGAGCGTATGCTGCCGCACCTGGAGCATATCCTGCCACATGGACTACTTTTTACTGGCACAGCTCAATTTGAGAACCGCTCATCCAAACAACTTCACACATGATGCTGCACGTCCTTGGGTCCTGAGCAATAACCCTGCTGAATATTAGCTTCATACAGTGCCGGGTTCTAGAGACGTTGGTGTCACAGACAGAGATTTCTGGATTTATAGTTAATCAGGTGCTTCTGTGTCATGAGCCACATTTATACCAAACCCTTGAATCACTCACGTTGCATTCGATAGACCTCAGAAGACAAATTTTTTGGAAGCTTCAACTTCCAACCTCAAACTGCTCCAACCAAATGTAATCAAAAAAGCTGAACACCAATAAATACTATAAAAATTAATTAAACGTAGTAATAAATGCTAACTAAAGTAAAGTTAGACTACAGGATTGTCTGGTTGTGTTGTTTTACAATTATATAGTTAAACTTTATACAGAGAAGTAATATTATGAAATTATTTACACTTACGTATTAATGGCAAACAGGTATTATACAAAATAGAGCACTAACTTGGCAATATATTCTGACCTTTTTCTTTCAATTTCATGCAAGAAAAAATACTTTATTCGCCTGNTAACTTGGCAATATATTCTGACCTTTTTCTTTCAATTTCATGCAAGAAAAAATACTTTATTCGCCTGTTAGTTGATCATTTCCATTCACAAAACTCACTTCCATGGCCTGTCATGTTGTGACATCATAAGTCGGGGTAAATCAGTTTGGCCGGGTTTCCCTGCCGGAGCTCTGACTTTAAGTGCCATTCCAATGCATTTTTCCAAGTAAGAAGTCAGAAAAATCTGAGTTCCGNTTTTTTTTTTTTTTTTTTTAGGTTTTGTGAGGTGAACCTCGTGTTCTAATGCCCAGCAGCTTTAAAGGGTCAGAGTAATGTTTCTGCATTTATTCCCAGGCTGCTAATTTTTCCCAAACTTGGCTGTCAGAAGCGTGAAATCACTGAGTGGATCCAGGTGTGTGTCAGATCTGAGACAGGACAGCAAACTTTCACACCAGATTTCCTAATAGGACCATACTCATCCTCTCAGCTGCACTTCTCCTGCGCTGCACTTCCTGGGCGATGTGCGCTCTGTTATTGTCAGTGATGCATTAGGGGAAATTCTGGATTAATGAACGTGTAAATATTTGGATCATTTTGGAGTGAGGTGGCAGCTGGAATAAACAGTATCCTGGTGTTAAAACCTTTTAGAGGGAGACAGGTGATGAGGTCTCACTGCCTGGTATGGACGTTTCACCCGTTGGCTGTCATCGTTTAATTTAGCTGCACGTCTCTGATGGTTAATGGCTCAGATCCATTTTTAAACCGAAACCACAGACCATCAACAGTTCATTAAAAGATTGTACCGGGAATCGTGCATGTTCGAGCCCAATAAATACAATACATGTACACGTTGCATTACTGACAACCATTTTCCAATATATACTCCTTCAGAGGTTGAATATATAGTGAATATATTAGGCTCAAACATTCAAAATGGCCAGTATGGTCCTTTAAACATGCAAAACCACTGGTATGCTACTATATTCATGTGATGAATTGGTTCTCATGCCAACCTGAATGTCCACTGTAAAGGTTGTGCTTCCTTTTTCACCAAAAATCAGTGTAGCTTCAGTAACGTACTGCATTGACTATATTAGGCTCGAACATACAGAATGGTCCTTTAAGTTTTATTTAAAGGGAAAGTTGGAAGATGCTCAGCAAATTATTGTTGGTTATTAGAATTTTTACTTGACAACTTCAAAATACTTGGACGTTCAAGATTTCAGCATCTTTATGCATCTATAAACTCAAGTGTTAGTTTATCTGCTGTTTAAAGTGTAGGATTTCTGAAGAACGCGGATGTGATTTAATCTAACAGTCCTACAGAAACACGTGACTGTAGAAACAAGAAGCGTGGAGGAACGATGCAATGAAGACGTCCTCTACTTTCAGCTTGTCAGCACCTCTGCCTGACCTTTGCCCTCTCCTCTCTCAAGTGTTAAAGGTAAGCAGGTGACGCTGTATCACGAAATGTCACGCTTCATGAAGCAGCAGGCGCCGACGCTGTCAGACTGAGTTAAGTGGACTTTGCTGTGACACCTTCACTTTTGGACAACCTCCCACCAGGCTTTTCTCATTCATTCCAATGTTTGTGTAGACCAGCACCAATCCACTTAGTGAATGGCGAGCCGCGGATGGAATCCCATCTATGTGTGGTGCAGGCCGGCCGACGCCAGCGTCAGCACGCAGGTACAGGTAGAATTACCTGAAGTCTGAGCAGAGAACGGTTCTCCTGCAGCCTGTGCAGGAGGCGGAGCTCCAAAAAGTGAATTTCCTGTTATTGGTAAAGCCTCATTTAATTAGCTTAACCTTTAAAAACTGCCAGTGAAATTTGTGGGAAAATTCCATCTGATTTGTGTTTTACTACATTTCTGTTTTCTATGGTAACATTTTAGGCGCCTGACTAAACATGTTTACATTTCCTGTAAAAAAAAAAAAAAAAATGTCACGTTTCTTATCCCTGGAGACATGTTTTATATATGACTTGGTGGTTGCAAGAGTATTCTGGGCAGTTGTTAGAGTGGTTACTTAGAGTGTTCTGGGCAGTTGCTAGGGTGGTTATTGTTGAGGTGGTTGCTTTCTATGGTGTTCTGGGCAGTTGCTAGGGTGGTTACTGCAGTGTTTGGGGTGGTTGCTAGGAGTGTTTCTATAGTGTTCTGGGCAGTTGCTAGGGCAGCTACTATGGTGTTTCGGGCAGTTACTAGAGTGGTTGCTAGGCAGTTGCTAGGGCGTAGTGTTTGGGTTAATTATTATTGTTTACTGGGTGGTTGTTAGGGTGTGTGTGTTATGTGTTGTGGTTGGTTGCAGTGGTTTTCAGGGTGGTTTCTAGGGGTTGTTGCTATGGTGTTCTGGTTGGTTGTTAAGGCAGTTGCTAAGATGTTCTGGGTGCTTGCTAAAGCAGTTTTAATGTGTTTGGGTGGTTGCATTAGTATCTTTGTAGACAGGTAGTTTTCTGCAGTCACCAATACAACATTGTTCATTGTTTGGATTGTTGGACATCGTTATAATAAAAAATACCTTCAGATAAGTATCATGATATTATTTTAATTCTATATTGCTGTATATTTACAGTCAGCATGATTGTCTGTTGGACTGGAAGAATTTTCACCCTGATTGGCCTTTCAGGATGAACTGTGTGTGAAGCTCAGACAGAGAATGTGAGCGGCGGCGGTCTCTGAGAGGCATCGGCACCAGAGAACAAACACAGCCTCATCCATCAACCACCCCATCCCTGCCCACACCCACACCCACCCACAGGCATGCTGAGCCTTCCTTGCTGCACCCTCCATCCTTGCGGCTAATCTGCTCTAATCTCAGGAGCAACGGATTTGGTTTCCATTTGATACCCAGATGTGAGCTGCTTCCCTCCACATTTGCACTGCTCACTTTGACTCTTGTGTGGAATTATCAGAGCTGACACGCTTATGAGCGTCTGCTCATTCCACTGGTGAAATATTGATTGAGAGAGATCTGAACAACCCCAGCATGTCTAAACATGTAAACACTGACAGGCAGAGCTCAGCATTCAAAATGAGCTGCTTTATTCACGTTTTACAGGAACATTTTACTCATTGACAAAACAGAAAAGTTACATCTAATGGCTATTACCACCTGTTTCACCACCTTTCACCAATTTATTTTTTACTTTTATTTTAGCATTTCATTTTATTTTATCTCCCTGTCTATATGTATTTCATTTAATGAGCACTCTGTATTTTTATGTAAATCAGTGTTGATTTGATCTGCTTTATATATGCAAATATTTATTTCATTTTATTTATTTTGCCAGGGTGAGAGAAGATGCTTTACCAGGTTTAGCCACTGGCTAACAGACATCTGGGCATGGATATTCATTAATATATTTTTAAAAATGTATATTTTCTAAATACTCATCTATTCACTGATGTTCTTTAAATGAAAATGCATTTCATGTGTTTTTTTTAATTAGCTTGGAGCAGTGCAGCATGCAGCGGGCCAGAGGTGGATAAAATACCTTGAGTAAAAGTAAAGATATCTCATTAAAAAAAATAAAAAATTGTTACGAATAAAATGTATAGATCCCCCAAAGGGACAAGATAATATATATATATTTTTATTTCTAGTTTCTCATGCACACGACAAACTATCTCGTGAGCATGAAAAAGTTTCTCATGCTCATGAGATATGGGTTCCCATAATATCTGGTGCATATGTGATAGTATGAGATGGGCACCAGAAACCCTTTCTGTTAGAAATTCTGATGACTTTATGACACGTAGACACACAGGATGGCAGCAGACCAAGATTTCTTTGCCTTTTTGAGATCCCCCCAAAAATCAGACATTATCATCAACCAATTAAAAGAGGATATGCAGTTACGGAAAAGGTTTCTTGTGTGCACTAGAAACTATCTCATGAGGACCTGATACTACAGGAAAAGGTTTCTTGTTGCATGAGAAACTATCTAGTGTGCATGAGAAACTAGAAATTTATTTATTTTTTCTCATGTCTCTTTAGGGACTCTGTAAAAATTAAATCATTTAGAAAAAATACTTGATTGAAAGTAATTAAAGGACAATACCATTGATTTTGCATGTTCGAGCCAAATAAATACAATTCACATACATCTTACATCACTGACAGCTATTTCCCAAAATATACTGCTGCAGCAATAAATTTTAGAATAATTTTTCCTACCTTCCAGTGTATCATTGGTTTCAGTTCATTTCAGCATGCTATTAAAATCAAGTTGTAGAGACTTGAAACGTGCTTGACAGAAGTAATCCATCACAGTGAACAAAATATCGATTAAGTCTTTTGTCAAAGTAACTTTATTTAACCAGTTCAACATGGAGCTGAACAGAAGACAGTGTATGTCTCCGCCAGAGAATATAGTCCTAGGATAAGATGGCTTTTACCGAGAAATTAAAAATGACCATGCCTTCTATATTCAGACATACATGTTAGAGGTGAAACACTGAATTTTAAGGTGTGTGAACGTTTGATTTTGAAACATTATGGGATTTGAAAAAATAACAGGAAGACTAAAACATAATTTTATGATTTAGAAATTGGCTGTCAATAACGTAACATATATGTGAGTTGTATATATTGGACTCATACATGCACGATCGCCAGTATGGTCCTTTAAGTACTACAACTAAGTATTTTCACTTTGTTACTGTATGTCACTGACTGTGGAGCAGCGTGTCCTCCTCTCATGCCGAGGAGCGTCTCAAGCAGCTCTCAATCAGCCGTAATCTCAGCTTCAGCGCAGTCGCCACGGCAGCGAAGTACCATGGCGACTCAACACTTTAACAAAACCCTCAACACTTTAACAAAACCTTTGTAATATGTGAGACTTATGATTATCCCCTATGATTATGATTATGATTATCCCCTCAGCACAGAACAAAGAAATCATATGTGATCATGTCTTATTCTACAGTCACATGTGATATAAAAGCTGGTTTGAGAGCAGCGAGACCTTTAGAGTTTATACTTATTTAGTGTAAAGTCTGTAAGAAAGGCTCAGGATTTACAAAGTGGTGATCAGATTATTTTTGGATGTAAATAGTTTTTTTTCCTGGTTGTTTAGGCTTTGTGTTGATTGTGTTAAAGGACCATACTGGCCATTTTGCATGTTTGAGCCCAATACATTCAATTTTCATACATGTTACATTACTGACAATCATTTACCAAAGGATAAAACCATATTTCAGCTTTCCAGATATTTTGCTAAATCTCTTAATCTTTCAAAATCAAATAAACAAACGATACACCCACCTTAAAAATCCATGTTTCTCCTGCTAATAGTTATGCAGCCTTATGAAGGTAATTTAACTTTTTCGATAAATGCAGGTCTTCTTTTGGGACTATATTCCCTGGTGGAGGCATACATTCACTCTGCGCTTTTTGTGCTTAAATGCTAAAATTATGTAACTTCTAAAAAAAAACCCTGAATACACATCTTGTTGTTGGCGGTGATGGATTATCTATCCCAAGAATGTTTCAAGTGTCAACAAGTTGATTTTAATAGCATACCAGAATGAACTGAAACCAATGGAGGTCTGGAAGGTAGGAAGAACATTTTTAATTCACTGTTCCAGTAGTATGCTTTGGGAAATGATTGTCAGTAATGTTACATGTATGAAAATTGAATATATTAGGCTCAAACATGCAAAATGAGTGGTATGGTCCGTTAATGAATAAGTGGCTACAGACGAAAGATAATTTCTGAACTCCTGTACACTGCACACACACAACAAACATGTTCTGCTGCAGGTTCATCTCATGACACAAAATGACTAAATCTCTACAGGTCTGAGTCTGACTGGCATGGATCGGTAAAGTGATTTGTTTGGGAAATGGGAAGTGTATTTGGCTGATTGTCAGCATGTTTGAGAGAAGCTGCAGGAGAAGGAGCTTCTCTGTAATTTAGGCTCCTTACATGTGAAGAAATGTGCCTGCAGTCACAGCCCGGGGCTAAGTCTGCCCCAGAGACACAGCAAGACGAGCTGCCACCATCATGTTTAACCACCCCTGACACATCGCTCACACACAGACACAAGCGCGCGCACACACACACACACACACACACACACACACACGAGTACTGGTGTACCATCTGTCAGGCTGGTGTCAAGTGGCCCTTGTCTCCAATGATTAGGAGAGCTGCTGCCTCAGGTGGTCCATGGTCCTGCACGCCCATCTAGATGGACCAGGCCCGGCCATATGGTGTGGGGCACGGAGCGGGGGAGGGGGNATGGGAAGAAGCTCTCCTCCTTGTCCACTGGACGGGACGACGCCTGTGACTGTGACTGTCCACCTAAATGTCCCCAGTCAGCCTGAGTGGACGATGAAGGGCTGACAGACGTCATTCAGAGTTTCTGAGGGATTCTGTGGAAGCCGGGGGGGGGGNGGGGTTCACTAAGGTCAAGGCCAAGCTTACAGTCTTTCTATCCGAGACATAAAATAGAATTATGGAAATGCAGGATTATATTCAAAGCTTCATATTTAAATGCAAAATGGAAGCATGTGTGTTGTTCTATAAATATGTGCTGATAACACACATTAACATTTGGCTCAATTTAACAAAATAATCAAATTATTACTGGAAAAAAAGTCT
>VXCM01007837.1:17500-23824 GCA_014773175.1 Lucifuga dentata
ACTCATTTTAGTAATAATAATAATAATAATAATAATAATAATAATAATAATAATAATAATAATAAAAGTTGAGGTTGCTTTAGGAGTGTGTGAACAGTGTGCTGATGTGGCTGGTTCTGGTTGTTCCAGAGAAGCGGCTGGTGTCTCTGTGCGTGGGCTGCGGGAACCAGATCCACGACCAGTACATCCTGCGTGTCTCTCCGGACCTGGAATGGCACGCAGCCTGTCTCAAATGCGCCGAGTGCAGCCAGTACCTGGACGAGTCCTGCACATGCTTCGTCCGGGACGGAAAGACTTACTGTAAACGGGACTACATCAGGTAGGAGGACCGGGACGGGACGGGACCCCCTTTAAATACCAAGCTGGACGGCGCTGGAAATTCTTGATTTTTTTTTTTTNTTTTTTTTTTTTTTTCTAATGTTTTACAAAAGCTTCAAGCTCCTGTGAGAATCGGGAATATTTGGATAGATTTTAGACCATAAGGCCATTTAAAACCACGATCATAGTCATCTCCATTATTGGATAATCAATTATTTTTGTAGTCAGTTTGAACTCATAATCAGTATTTCCCTGCAGCTCCTCCATCTTTGCTGCTGATTTCACACTTTACAAATTCTAATCAGACTCATTGCTTTATCAAAATCCTCATTGATCCTGTTTTTTTTTTTTTTTAATGATTCATTATTACATTACAGTTACAGTTTATATTCAATTCTGCATCGATGAAAACATAAACCTCATAATTACCACGTCCATAATTATTAACATGATTTCACCAAGTGCCTCGCGTAACCAAAATGATAATTTGATAATAATGCTATATTACTTCTCTTATATAATGGAGTACAATATCAACAATACCAACAACAACAATAACAATAATAATTATAATTGGTGTTTTTCAAAATATAATTATAGTATTTTGTATTTTTCCATCATAATAAATGAGTATAAATTATTTAGGCTAACACCCGAAGATGCTCGAACCTTTCAGCTATTATTATTATTATTATTATTATTATTATTATTATTATTATGGGAGGTGAAGATGGTTTTTGCATGTGGACTGTGTCTGCCGACAGTTAAAGTGACCGGAGCGCGCGCTTGTGCGCGTGTGTGTTCTGCAGGTTATACGGGATTAAATGCGCAAAATGCAACATCGGTTTCAGCAAGAACGACTTCGTGATGCGGGCCCGATCCAAGGTTTACCACATCGAGTGTTTCCGCTGCGTGGCCTGCAGCCGTCAGCTCATCCCGGGGGATGAATTCGCCCTGCGGGAAGACGGGCTCTTCTGCCGGGCTGACCACGACGTGGTGGAGCGGGCCAGCCTGGGCCCCGGAGACCCGCTCAGCCCCCTGCACCCCGCCAGACCGCTTCAGATGGCAGGTAAAGTCCCAGGATCGGGATCAAGTCCTGCCCTCTCACACTCACAGGGCTGCTTTTCTTTCTTCTTCTTTTTTTCTGTTTGGAGTTTTAGTATCAAAGCAAAAAAGAAAATAAAAGGAAAAAAGATCAGCTTCTGCTTCTGCTACTTTAAAGACACGCTGTCCTGTTTATTTTTTACACCGTGTTCTAATTCACTCATCGCTCGTGCACACATACGCACACACACACACACACACACACACACACACACACACACGCAGGTTAAACCTTAGTCAAGAAAGAAAGAAAGAAAGAAAGAAAGATGTGATGTGATGTGTGTGTGTGTGTGTGTGTGTGTGTGTTTGTGTGTGTTTGTGTGTGTGTGATAGATGCTGCTGCTCTGTAAATCATCACTGAGTCAAACACCTGCAGATGATCTGAGTCCACTTTTTTCCCTCCATCAGTTTGTGATTCGGTATATTTCAGGCGAATTTGTTTTTTTAGACATATAGTTTTCTTCTCTTCCGGCCTGCAGATTAGATCCAGTCAGAAATACACGGGTTATCAGTGGGAGGAGGGACGCGCTCCTGCAGGAAGGCTGCACTGCTTATTTTAGTTAAAGTGTCGCCTGTTCTCATGGAACTTTGACCTTCCAGACTCGGATTAAATCCCAGAACCTTCTTGGACGTGTCACATTGTTGCGGTGTAATCTGGGTAGACTCTGCTGCTGGATCTGGTCCTTTCATGGTTTATTGTGAGGGAAAGCCTGCAGCTCTTTCACTCTCATGAAGTTGTTGTGTTACTGAGGATGATGATGATGATGATGATGCTGGATCTCAGCTGACACAGAAGCCTCCATTTCTCTTTATTAAGCCTCTCTGCTGACAGATCGTTTCTTTCCCCTCCCCTCCCCTCCGGGTCCTCCACNGCCGGCTCTGCGGCCTCACGTCCACAAGCAGCCGGAGAAGACCACCAGGGTCCGAACGGTGTTGAACGAGAAGCAGCTGCACACGCTGCGGACCTGCTACAACGCAAACCCGAGGCCCGACGCGCTGATGAAGGAGCAGCTGGTGGAGATGACCGGCCTGAGCCCGCGGGTGATCCGGGTCTGGTTCCAGAACAAGCGGTGCAAGGACAAAAAGAGGAGCCTGCTGATAAAGCAGCTGCAGCAGCAGCAGCCCAACGACAAGACGGTACGACTTTTATCATTTCACATGAATTCAGATCACTTTTGCCTCACCTGCATCAAAAGCGGGTTTACAGGAACCCCTTAAAGCCACTAAACCCCTTACCTTTCCCTGCTGAGATGAATAACAGGTGTATTTTTACACCGCAGGTAAAGCCTAAGTGTTGCTCTTCAGGCTGTTCTCACGTGAATATTTAGAGCTTTAATAAAAGCAGATTATTGACAAAACGAGCGATTCCAGACTTTATTTTG
The DNA here is from genome assembly GCA_014773175.1 of Lucifuga dentata. Lineage (NCBI taxonomy): Eukaryota > Metazoa > Chordata > Actinopteri > Ophidiiformes > Bythitidae > Lucifuga > Lucifuga dentata. The sequence goes on from VXCM01007837.1 coordinate 20,305, forward strand.
CGATTTGTTTGAGGATACACGCACAAATTAATAGATGGATAAGTGCTTTAAGGTTGTTTTTTTTAAATGTTTTTTTTGTAATTGAGACTCAACAGCACCATGTGCGCTCAAAACACGCCAAACAATCATTTTATCATCGGATTTTATTTTATGAATCTGTTTGTCTGTGCGTGGCTGTCAGTCCGGTTGTTTATCTATTGATTACTCGGCTGATTGTTCTATAGAGATGGTTAACCCCCCCCCCCAAAAAANGATGCTGACACGCATGCCTCGTCTTGCAGAACATCCAGGGGATGACGGGGACCCCGATGGTGGCCGCGAGTCCGGAGCGGCACGACGGCGGCATCCAGGCCAACCCAGTGGAGGTGCAGAGCTACCAGCCGCCATGGAAGGTCCTCAGCGACTTCGCCCTGCAGAGCGACATCGACCAGCCGGCCTTCCAACAACTGGTGCGTCTTACTTATTTATTCACTTATTTATTTATGTGTTTGTTTGTTTGTGTGACAGTTAAGCGGAAAAAAGTGCAGTAATATGTCAATGCAGAAACATCTTTATTTCATTTGCAAGAAGAAGAAAAAAAGCATCTGGAATATACAAGTGGGATTCATGGGTTTCTTCTAAACAACCTTTCATATGGAACATAACGAATATCCGCTTTTAAGCGCTGTTTGGAATTTCATCATCATCATCATCATCATCATCATCATCAGATCTGTGGTCAAACATCGGGAGTCTGACACGCAAACGGTACAGATGTAAAACATCTCAGCCATCGAATTCGGTTCAGTTATTTTTATGAAATTCAGTTATGATTTACATTCAGGCATGTTTGCATCCTGAAATATTTAGATTTTTGTATATATCTAATTTCTGTGATCATCATGCAACGGTCGGAAGCTTTAAAGTGTCTCCACTGTAAAAAAAAAAAAAATGTGACGAGAGACACGGGAAGTGATGATTTTTTTCTTCATATATCTTTTTGAGATTATTTTAATCTTTGACTGACGAAAATCTGCTGGAATGAGCATCACTTCAGAAACGCAGATTATAAAATGTGGGCGGAAATTGAGAGAATTTATATTTTCCTCCCAAATGAAATAACATCATTATGCTATTAAAGGCAAAAAACTGGAATGGTACGCGTCCTTTGTTTTGCTTGAAAACGTGGAAACAAGTCCAGTTCAAAAGGATTAGTTTGGTCAAGACCGTGAAGATGTTTGGGTAAAGTTTAAAATAAAAAGGACCATTCCGCTTTTCCCTCCGTTTACATATAACTCGCAGCTGACAATATCCAAGCAGTGGGTTAGATTTAATTAATTAATTACAATACAATACAATACAATACTTTATTGTCCAGCGTGCTGGAAATTGGTCTTTGGTCTCACCACCAAGNCAATACAATACAATACTTTATTGTCCAGCGTGCTGGAAATTGGTCTTTGGTCTCACCACCAAGAAATTTCATTCATTCATTCATTCATACATGCATCCATCCGCTCGAATAGGCTTTATTTGTTATTTCTGAACATTTCACACGTGATGCAGGTTGTTACACACGGGATGAAGCCAGTCTGTGATTGGTCAGTTTGCTTTTAATAAACTTATTTTTGGCTAAAACCGACAGCTTTTAACATGTAGATGGATTACTTTAAGTAGCTTTTCACAGGTTATTTCATAACACTCGCGTTCATACTAGCTCTTTATAAAAGCTGCTGGGAGGCGATCCGTGACGTGTTTGCGGTGTCTTTTTGTCCCTCAGGTGAATTTCTCCGAAGGAGGACCGGGATCCAATTCGACGGGCAGCGAGGTAGCGTCCATGTCCTCCCAGCTTCCAGACACGCCGAACAGCATGGTGTCCAGCCCCATCGAGGCCTGAGCCGAGGCCGCAGGGACGAACTGAACACCCCGCCCGCCTCCCGGTCAACCCCGCCGCCCTCCGACTGCACCAAACACCCCCTCCCGCCCTCCTCCTCTTCCTCCTCCTCCTCCTCCTCCTGCCGGCTGTATTTTGACACTGTGAAGACAATCATGGGATTTTAACCACAGCCACTCACTCACCGTGTCCATCCACAGTGGACGGAACAGTTTTGCCAAAAGCAGAAGAGCTGGAGCAGACAGAGACTGAGTTTTTTTTTTTTTTTTTTTTTCGCGTGGAGGCTTTCTTCATTTCATCACTTCATTTCCTTCATACTGAAGCATTTTGAACCAGGTATACCTCTCTCTGCCACACCTCCTGCGTGTGATTTCTGTCCGTCCGACATTTTTTTCTTTCCCAAAGATGTGTATAATTATGAATAAGTTAAGGAGACAAAAAAAAGGCAGTTAGCTCTGGAAGAAAATGTTCCCGTTTGTTCCCGTGCAACAAAATTATTTATTATTTATTGTCGACAGATTTGCCACCTTTTGTGTAACTTTCTTAACTGAAGTAAAAAAAAAAAAAAAANAAAAAAAAAAAAAAAGAAAAAAGACTGAACTTTGGTTTCTGGATTGTTTATCAGAATTTGATATTTTTAAAAAAATCATTAATAGGAAAGTTAATGATGTTGAAGAAGGTCAATATTCATACAGCATCAGGTGTGTTAATTGGCTGGATGTTAATTGGTGTCATGTTGGTGCTGATGGTGTCTCACTTTACACACCAACATAAACTACAAAATACATTTAAAAAACCTGCTGTTAAAATCATTTGGGTTTAATCTGATTTTCTTAAATGAGCCATAAATTCCTGCTGGGAGATTATGTCAAATCAGCTTTTAGGAATTTTATGACCCATGCTTGTTTTTCAGTATTCTGTGTTTTGACTGATTCTATAAAAAACAAAACAAAACAAAAAAAAACAAAAATGCTTTTTAAAAAAAATCTTCAATCAAGCAAATGCACATGTGCAAAAGAGACATCTCACCACACTAATCAGAAAAAATAAATAAAAATAAATAAATAAATGAGTAAATACATTTTTTTTTTACTAATGAAGAGTTCCTCTGCAAAAACAGATAACTCAATTTTTATAACATTTTTTAAAAAGTAAAAGTATTTTTTAATCACAATCTCTCTCTGTAATATCAATAATACTGATTTAAATAACAAAAAAAAAAACAAAAAAAAAAAAANAAAAAAAAAAAAAATCTAAATTAACAAAAACACAGCAAACATTGAGTTTGAGTGATTTTACCTAGAATGAGCAAGAAAAAATGATTCTGAAAATGTATAAAAATGGGCAATCTGTGCCTAAAGGACATCTGAGTATTGGTTTCTTTGTTGACTGAATATATGTTTTTACAGTCACATGATCTCTTTATATATATATATATATATATAAAATCAACATATGTTCACTGCTAATGACAAATGACAAATAACCATAAACAGACCATAAAAGAAAAAGTATTGCAATACAAATTTGTCAGTGAAGCAAACAGAGTTTATGGAAAGATTTATCAGCTTCCGGTCTTTCATATGTATGTATCTATCTATCTATCTATCTATCTATCTATCTATCTATCTATCTATCTATCTATCT
>VXCM01007839.1:7646-17842 GCA_014773175.1 Lucifuga dentata
TTGGGGGGGGGGGGATACTAGTTCCTCAACATAATGTAGTACTATAGTGATATCAATTCACCATCCAACACGCAACTCGCACATTGCGCAACATGGTACTTCAAGACAACATGGTCAGCAAAGTTCACCATAGGGCCACACATCATAGCAGAAAACAGTCATTTCTGAGAAAGTACCAGCAATCTAGATCCACGAATGCTATACCACACATACAGTCTGTCTGTCTGTCTGTGGCACCAACATCTCTAGAACCTGACACTGTATGAAGTTGAAATTCAGCAGGTTTATTGTTCAGGACCAAAGGACGTGCAGTGTCACGAGTGAAGTTGTTTGGATGAGCGGTTCTCAAATTGAGCTGTGCCAGTAAAAAGTAGTCCATCCATGGCAGGATGCGCTCCAGGTGCGACGGCAGGATACGTTCCGGGTGCAGCAGCATAGGGTCGCATATACTCCACTCCACGGGGACTTACAGCAAGCTGTGGCACACACCATAAAGTTCGGGCCTGGTCCAACAGGCATGTTTTGAAGAGGCACTGCACTAGTAATTTATTAATAAGGTGCGCAAGTTTTGACAGTCATGGCCTGTTCAGCCAAAATATCAGTGTGTTTATACAATATTTTAAATTGTTACTCTCATTTACCTTGGCACACAAAAAAACATTGAAATTATGAACACTCAATGTTAAAGTGAAAACAGTTAAGTAGACCAATATTCTATATTCACTCAAATACATTTACCACACACACACACACACTGAGAATGTGCAGCAAGTGTTGTTGGAGTCCAGTTGGCTCCATTAAAATAAATCAGCAGCATCTTGCCTCCTACAGAAGTAAACATCTTAACGTGAATCTTCTCAGGTGAAGCTTCCTGTTTTGTCTCCTTCAGTGTGAAGCTACAAGCGATGAACTCCTTGATTCTCCCGTAGCTGACAACAGCCATTTATGAATTCTCCACATCGCTGAAAAACGTCTCTCTGATGTGACCCAACTAAGCGGAGTTTAGAAAGTAACAGCATCAAACACTTTGAACAGGAAGATCTGTTCTGTAGCAGCAGCTTTACGGCTCCGTGACAGTTTGGCTGCAATACATCCTGAAGATCTGCTCAGTTTGAAGTTTTCCCATCTATCCAGAAAACTCAGAAGGCCTGAGAGCTGTGTGTTTGGTGAGTTTGCGGCTCAGATGTTTCCAGTCACTCACTGCTTTCCTGAATAAATCCTTATCCCGCTCTCACCCTGGAAACAGCAGCAGGCGAAACAGAGGACAGCATGTTTTTGAAGTGAATACTCCAGGGATACTTACACTAAAACATGGAAAATTATCTTGTTTCAATGGGGAATTCTACTAAAACAGGCTGCTTGGGGCCGTAGAGCTTCTAGCCAACATCATTACTGCTGTTGTTCTGCAGCCGCTGTAGCAGTTAGCCACTTGCTAATACAGAGCTAGCCGTGCATCTGGCACTAGCTTGGTCTCGCTGATGTCTGGTCAGTGGGCTCCTGACTAGCTGCTGACTGGAGCAGGATGGACATTTTAGAAGTTACCAGTGTCCATAATGACATGAACGATAGCTTAATCGCCGTCAACGATGCAGAAAAACGTTTATGTGCAACGTCACAGTGGATGATTTCAACCACTGGCTAACAATAGTTTGCTTAGAAATAGAGTTTCTTACAAAGTCAAACATTATAACCTTATAATTTATTGTTTTTTAAAAAAATATTTTTACGCTAGCTTTGTGTGTAACCTTAAAAACAAATACTTTTATTCAAGATTTATTTCAGGAACATATTTATTTAGGCCACTAGGGAGGGCCAGGTCTTCCCTGCGTCCCCATAAACTCCACCTGTTCATTTCAGAAACGCTTCAGATTGTAATTTTAAGAAATCAGCTTGTGAATCTTCTCAATCTGCCAGAGAATCAGTGCTTTACCGGGACCTCTGTGAGTTTCATGTCAGACTACCGGGACGTTTTCAGGAGTAACGGTACCTCTCATAAATCCTCCATACTCTACTGCAGAACAACGCAGAGGAAAACAACAGCAAAGGTGCAGCCAGACGAATTAAATCAGAGGACCATGTATTTATATACTGGTCTCCCCCCGCACGACCTACCCAATCTCATTTCCAACACCACCACCCTCCACCCCACTCCCACCCCAACCTGATGACCACCCATGGTGAGCAGCACACAGATAAGGGGTACTGGTACCTTTTTTTTGTCCACTTCAAGCACTGCAGAGAATCAATCAAAATTTCAGACATCCATCCAACTCCCTGAAATCATTTAGGCAAATGTCAGACTTTACACCTCAAACTGAAGGTCAAGCTGATCAGGCTGAAGTTCATTCTGACGCTGAAAACAATTAAGCGACTGTTAAATTAGTGTAAAGACTGAAGCTTACACTCTTGTCATGCACCGTGTGTGTGTATGTGTGTGTGTAGACTGGTTATCTAGTCTCACCAGCATGCAGGCGTGCACTTCCTCGCTGCACTGAAGCGTGGAGAACGTTACCGTGCTGATGCTGAGGAATGTGGCCTTCAGATGAATGAGGCTCAGCATCAGCCTGCATCACAGGTTCTCATTTTCATTTAGCCTGTAACCTTCAACTGGAAATAAGAGTCTGTGTTCATATTCCTTTAGTTGTTGCTCATCAACATTAATTGGCCACAGAATGAAACCTGGCTGTTGTTGGTTAAATGGAAACTACATTCTGATGTGTTGCTTTCATTTAGGCTTAACCAATGAGGTTTAGACTTAAACAGACTTGTTCCCAAAGTCAACAAAGTGGTGTGATTGTTTTTTTGTTTTTTTTTAACCATTTATGCTGGAATCAACTACAGATGTCTTTTTGGATGCTTTGATTATTGCTGCAGAGTAGAAACAGCTCCAAGTGTCACAGTAATAAACTCCGGTGCAGTGTGTTGTGTTTGGTGTGTAAATAGCCTCACAACATAATGCAGCTGCTTGTTAAACCACAACGCCTCGTCTTGTTTCTTCATGCTAATTTCACACATACAGTATGTAAATGTAGCCGCTTTGGAGTTGCTGAAATGCACCTTTGATGTAAATATATTTACATTTCTTTCATGGCTTCTAAGCCAGGATAAACACATCCTGGAGATATGTGTGTGTATTAGGCGCTCTGAGAAGAAACTGATGTAACTGCTTTGGTCACAAAAGAATCCACGTCTCGTACTGCTGTCCACGCTCACATTACTTCTCTTGGTGGTTGGAAAACCGTGAAAACTAAAACAAACAAACAGATCTACATAAAGCACAAACAACGAATACATAACTTCTCTGTCTCTCATAAACTAAGCACACAGTAATTAATAAATAACAGTCAATAACTAGCGTGTTCGCCTTCAGACCAACAGCAAATAAAAACAGGAGCAGAAGATGTCACACGGGAGCGTAACAGTTCAGTTTTTCCCCGCCGTTTCTCTTGTCTCTCCAAGCTCCGATACTTCGGGGTCAGATAGTCATGTGACCCATACTTAAATTTCAGTGAACAAAGTGTATTATAACTATATAAAATAACCGCATTACAATCATAAGCCGTACATATTAATCTCTGATGGTGCCGTGGCAACATATAGACACTGGTTTAGCAGCGTCAGCTACAACATATTGATCCTTTCATCCAGACATCCAAATCCCAGTAACACAACAACTAAACATCTATCTATAAAGACAGAAATCTCTGTGGCACCAACATCTCTAGAACCCAGCATGTATGAAGTTAACATTCAGCAGGTTTATTGATCAGGACCCAAGGAGTGCTGTGTCACATGAAGTTGTTTGGATGAGCGATTCTCAAATTGAGCTGTGCCTGTTAAAAGTAGTCCACATGGCAGGATACATTCCGGGCGTGGCAGCATACGCTCCAGTGCAGTGCCACAGTCTCAACCTGACCCCGTACAGCAAGCAAAGCTAGCTCAGAGGACGTGCAGAACTAAATTATGTGCGGCCCGTTGTGAACGTGCACTGCACTAGTGTTTTGTAATGTTGTAATTATTGCTGTTTGGAACAGTCTGGTCCTGCACTGTATCCCTGATATGTTCAGTCAACTTAATAAAAAAGCAGGGTAACCTCATTAACCTAAAAAAGTTAAGTTATGCATTGTTGAACAAACAAAAAAGTATGTTCAGCACGGGGAGAACGCACAAACTCCACACAGAAAGGACCTGATCGGCCTCGAACCCAGGACCTTCTTGCTGGGAGGCAACAGAGCTAACCACTGTGCCGCCATGCAGCCCCACTCCATCACCAAGATTCTATTTTAAGCAATAAGTTTGTGCTTTGCTAACAGCAAACTGACTTAAGTTGATTCAACTCAAAAACTCTAACTGAATAAAACAAATATCCAAAAAAGTACAACTACCTCAAAATCATTAGGTCATGTTGGGTACAGTTAACTAAATTGGGTACAATTAACTAATTTTTTTGAGTCAAAACAACATCTGGGATGACTATGTGGATGTCTATTGCATTAAGAATTCACCAGGAACTGCAGCCTCTTTTCAGGAAAAGAACGGTTGTGCTGTCAGTTTCTGGGTTTATGTCCTATGAATAACTGTAGAAATCGTTTCTATTTACAAGGCAAAGTAAAAACAAAAGCTGTCCTCATGCAACAAAATATTCATTTCTCCCTCACTCATGTTGGCATTATTTTTGTGAGTGGCTGGTTACTCAACCCATAATACTCTTGACAAATGGCTGCTCTGCTTTGCCTCTGAAGGCGATCAGAGGGTCGGCGTGGCTGATCAGCATGCAGGCCTCGCACCACAGCGTTCACCACTCAGTCCACTCTGATGTGGACTTTCTTACTGATGGAGCCTCCTCCCTACATTGCAGCTCTATATCATTAAACTTGTCGTTGATTTATGTCTCTCTCTCTCTGTTGCATGAACAGCTGTACTCCCGTGGTTTTTTCTTTCTCTGTGGGTTTCTGTGGTTTCCTCTGGTTTGGTGAACTGGAACCTTTCTGTTGGCTGTGGGTGTAAATGAGAGTATGAATGAGTCTGTGTCAGTACGTCTGCTGATGCTGATGCTCCTTTTTTGTCTGATCAAGGCAATAATGCGAGGACGATGTATACGTTAACAGATTAATAGGATTGTGAAGTTTGCAGAATACATGATGCGTTGTGTAGTATGAGGCGAGTCCGTCAGGTGAGGAGACGCATGCAGACGTTCTTACTCTGACTATAATGCTTACATGCCTAATAAATCTGTTTACAATCACATAATGGAGGTGTTTACTATAATGTTGAAAAAGTGATTTCTTGTCTTTGAGTTTCAGCATTTTCAAGTTTCAAAGTTTTAAATGTCACTTGTAGCCATACAAGTTCAACAGTGAAATGCTTTTTCTGCTAGGTTCCCAGACTGTGCTTCTTAAGTATAAAATATATGATTAAATAAAACAAAATAACAAATAAGGATAAAACAAGAGCAAAACTGAGAATTAAAAATGTATAAGTATGCAATCTATTTCCAACCAAACCAGCAGGAGAATGTATGTTCATGAGTGTCAATAAATATGTGCAAAATTGTGTGTGTGTGTGTGTGTGTGTGTGAGTATAAGTTTGACAGAGAGAGATTGTGTGACATGTTACATGCATGTAAACGTACTGTATGTCTGTTAGACTGGTGACCTGCCTCCCATCCAAGAACCTCAGGGATCAGCTGCAGTACCCCTACCCAGGAGAGAAGGGATGGATGTATGGATGGATGGATGGATGGATGGATGGATGGATGGATGGATGGTGTATCCACAGCATCTGACAGCCTTTCACTCTGGAACACGCTGCTGTTTAGTGTGTAGTTAAGAGTTGTGTTGAGGTTTGTGTGTTAGAAGCATGATGCGGCATTCAGCACGTTGAGTTGGATGAGAATCATAAAGAAGCACAATGCCGATCACTTCTATATTTCTGTGAAATATATTTTCTCTCCAGTTACATCACACAAGGAAGCAAAGGCAGAAATGTGTGTGTTCTCACCTTACCTGCTGGACTATAATGAACATCTTTAGCACAGGTAAATGTTGAACCTCCACATACAGAAAAAACCCTGTACACTGTAAAACGTGACAAGTTGATCTTACTTTAAAAAAAACTAGGAAACCGATTGTCTTGAAAAAGTTAAGTAAATATAACTATTAGTCTTAAGTTATGTTTACTTTATGTCTACTTGAACTTAAGACTAATAGTTATATTTGCTTACCTTTTTCAAGGCAATCGGTTTCCTAGATTTTTTTTTTAAGTAAGATCAACTTGTCACGTTTTACAGTGTATTCTGATAGTTTCTTTGGAAGCATGAGAGTGAGGTTTGTTTTTTTTGTTTTTTTCAGTGTAAAGTGTTTGCATCCATTCATGAGGTGGTTCTTATCTCTCAGCCCAGAGAGATAACTTGGTGATAAAGATCTCGCAGCTCTTCCTGCAGCTGAGACCAGCTCAGAGCCCCTCACCCCGCCTGAAGCCGCACCTNCTCGCAGCTCTTCCTGCAGCTGAGACCAGCTCAGAGCCCCTCACCCCGCCTGAAGCCGCACCTCAGACAGAATCACAGGAAGAAATCATGCAGCTGGCTGACTTATAATGAGGATGCTGTAGCTGCATCCTCATTATCTCCCTGCATCCTCACCACAAATGAAGAAGAAGTCTTTCAGCTCTTAAAGTTTGAGAGAAATAATGAGTACTCTTGATGTCCACTAATGGCTTTGTTTGTGTGATTGTTAATTTCCTTGCTGTTTCTGCTTGATTTACACGGTGTGGCAATTAGGTTTGGCCGTGGAACATTTTTTTTTTTGTTAGCGCTGTTGATTACTGTTGATTGTGGGTCGATGCAGGTTTATAGGGATAGTGGAGCCAGAGGCCTGGAAGTCTAGATTTTTGTTCATTTAAAGGACCATATCATCCATTTTGCATGTTTGAGTCTAATATATTCAATTTTCATACATGTAACTTTACTGACAATCATTTCCCAAAGCATACTACTGGAACGGTGAATTAGAAATGTTTTTCCTACCTTCCAGATCTCCATTGGTTTCAGTTCATTCTGGTACAGTATTAAAATCAACTTGTAGATACTTGAAATGTTCTTGGGATAGGTAATTCCTCATCACCAACAAGACGTGTATTCAGGTTTTTTTTAGAAGTTATGTAATTTTAGCATTTAAGGCAATCAAAAGCACAGAGTGAATGTATGCCTCCACCAGGGAATATAGTCCCAAAAGAAGACCTGTGTTTATGGAAAAATTTAAAGGACCATGACTTCACAAGGCTGTGTAACTATTAGCAGGAGAAACATGGATCACTTGAATATTTGATTTTGAAAGATTAAGAGATTTCCTAAAATATCAGAAAAGCTGAAATATCCTTTGAGAAATGATTGTCAGTAACGTAACGTATGAAAATTGAATATACTAGGCTCAAACATGCAAAATGCCAAATTAAAGTATCTCAGAAATAACCTCCTGCCTTCAAATTACCTTCTATACCACATAATAATTTTAATTGTCCAACACTTGACTACATCAGTTATAAAAGATCAAACCTAAAAACCTCATGCTGAAATTCAGCAGAAAATGCAGTAGCTGCTGGATGGTGGAAATGCAGACCCACAGTGGGCAGAGAACCTTTAATGTTTTGAGGTAACCTTAAAAAAACAGATCATTTTAGGTTTTGTCAGTGGCCCTAATAAATTTGTTCAAGGGTCTGATTTGGCCTCCAGGCTTTATTTATTGACCCCCTAATATACAGCAGAGAGCACAGGGAACAGGCAGACCAGCAGTCCCTGCGCTGGGCCCAGGCTGCAGCGTTGGGAGGCAGTAAAGGAGCTCTAATTCATCACCGTTAAAGGCTGGTTAATAGCGCCGTGCCAGAGGCTGAGCTATCACAGGCCTGCCACCTCTGAAAGGCAGTTAATTAACTTTCCATCAGCTCCGAGAGGACGTGTGAGTGCGTGTGTGAAAACCACGGCAGCAGCCCAGCATGCCTCCAGAGAGCAGATATGTAATGTGAAGTCCGACCCTCAGCCTGACGGGAAGCTGAGCTAACCGGCGTCTCCCACACCGCGACTTTCTGCAGGCCATGCCGCTGCTCTTCTGTTCAGATCCCACAGATGAATGCAGAGATGATTTAACTCCTGGAGCCCACATTCACAGCTGGAAAGGGTTCTGATTAGCAGAGGATGGAAGCACTACATTTCTGTTTGTTTCACAACCAGATTCCACAGCAGTCTGTATCAGGTTCTCAGCACTTTGCAGGCTAAACAGGCTATTTAACGTGTTCAGTTGTGCAAACACACTAATTGCTGAGCAACAATTTCCCCGTGTAAAACCTGCTGGATGTTGCTGTGTTTCTGGTGATAAACAGTTTGATGTGTTTGTTGATGTAATCTTGATGGTTTTTTTAAAATGTAACCTTGGTTCTTAAATTATGCCGATGTTTCAGTCTTTTTAACAAATGGCTCATTATATTATGTTAGCCAAAGCTATAACAAACATTGTGTCCACAGTATTCATAATTGAGGCCAAACTCTTTGATATATCATCAGACGAAACAAAAAAGGGTGGTGGAAGCCCGCTTTCTACTGTTCAAATCAGGCGTGAGGGTGGTCTGAATCCAACAAAATCTATAACTTTCTGACTCNGCTTTCTACTGTTCAAATCAGGCGTGAGGGTGGTCTGAATCCAACAAAATCTATAACTTTCTGACTCCACAACTCAGCCAGACGTCACTCAGCGACTGCTCAGGTTACTGTTTTTTTCTTACTGTGAGATGCAGAGAACTCACAGTGGAAGTGTGCTTTGTTATCCTGTTTATAAGGCTGCATGTACACCATGCACATGTGACCCGATACTGATCTTTTGCCTACATGCGACACGTATCAGACACACTTCCTGAAGATGTAAATGGTAAAAAGCCACATGGAATCAGATATTCTCTNGACACGTATCAGACACACTTCCTGAAGATGTAAATGGTAAAAAGCCACATGGAATCAGATATTCTCTAGTGGCCAGTAGAGTAAATCCAGCCTAACTGAGCTGAGATCACAAAAGTACACAGCAGACACCAAATTATAACCCCTCCTCTCTCCTAAAATAAAAGCATGTTATCATTTACCATGTTTATATGATTTATTGAGATTACAAAACCAAAGGTACTTACACAGGATCCCTCCCTTCTCTGTGATGGCAGCTTTTCATCTCATCTTCAGTATGCACATTCTGAAAAGGTCTAATCAGGCGTCCCTCCTAACGAGGTCTTTGACAGGTTGGACGGCTCAGGTGAAGCGTCCTGTCAGCTTTTAGTGGCACTCATATCTGCTGTCTGTGTTGAAACCACTGCTCATGCTTTGTTGAGGATGAGTCAGGAAAGTGTTGGATCTTGACCATCAGATGTACGGATCTTGAAAGGTGGAGGCCAGATGAACAGATGTATAACTTTTATTGGTGCATCGTCTGGTATTTCCATGTCAGTACGTGTCCCAGTGTCAGAAACTGAGGAATGCTCATGTAGATGGAGGTCTTAGGTTTGGCCTCCCATGGGATGGTGTAAAGAGACGTCCAAGTGGAGGTAGTTTAGTCCTAAACTTTAGTCCTCAATCAAGTTTTACTTTCATTTCAGCACATTTCTTCCAAATTTACGGCCTGTTTATATTATCATTAAATCCCAGTCAAAGGGCTTTTCCACGGTAGGGCTGAACAGTTACCAGGGCCGCTTCGTGCCATTCCGTGCTGCTCCGGACTCGTGGAAATGGTTACCGTTTCTGTTTCCATCTATGGTGCTGCTAAAACCAGTCAGTAAGAGACGCAAGTGAAAGGAGCCGTGACATCACAGGCCAGGAGGCGGGGCATGAGCCGCCACAGTGAAACAAGCAGCAGCAGTGGCAAACAAGCGTTGTGTTTAATTTAGACTTCAGAAGATGAACAAAGAGCTCAGAGACTACAAGAGGAATCTTAGCAAAGGTGACGATGCAAAACTAATGCTGGACTTAAAGGACCATACCACCCATTTTACATGTTTGAGCCTAATATATTAAATTTTCGTACATGTAAGGTTAATGGAAATCATTTCCCAAAGCATACTACTGGAATGGTGAATTAAAAATGTTTTTCCTACCTTCCAGACCTCCATTGGTTTCAGTTCATTCTGCTATTAAAATCAACTTGTTGATACTTGAAACGTTCTTG
>VXCM01007840.1:0-15000 GCA_014773175.1 Lucifuga dentata
ATCAGTCTGTATTAGTGCAGCACTCCTGCTGTGTTCCAACTCCCTGCTGATGTGTTTTAACATTCTCTTCTATAGCTGTTGTCTGCCTTCTCCCACATCATTTGGGATTAAGGATCATACCGCCCATTTTGCATGTTTGAGTCTAATATATTTTAATACATATATAATACATATATAATACATTTTTCATACATGTAATGCAAAGCATACTACTGGAATAGTGAATTAAAAATGTTTTTCCTACCTTCCAGACCTCCATTGGTTTCAGTTCATTCTGCTATTAAAATCAACTTGTTGATACTGTAAACGTTCTTGGGATAGGTAATCCATCATCACCAACAAGACGTGTATTCAGGTTTTTTTAGAAGTTATGTAATTTTAGTGTTTAAGCTCAATAAAAAGCGTGGAGTGAATGTATGCCTCCACCGGGGAATATAGTCCCAAAAGAAGACCTGCGTTTATGGAAAAATTTAAAGGACCGTGACTTCATAAGGCTGTGTAACTATTAGCAGGAGAAACATGGATTTTTAAGGTGGGTGTATCACTTGAATATTTGATTTTGAAAGATTAAGAGATTTAGCAAAATATCAGGAAAGCTGAAATACGGTTTTATCCTTTGGGAAATGATTGTCAGTAACGTAACATGTATGAAAACTGAATATATTAGGCTCAAACATGCAAAATGGGTGGTATGGTCCTTTAATAGAATCAGTGGGAACTCTGGGGTATTTTTTCTAGTAGCTTCTTCTAATTACTGTTTGTTTTTTTTAATTTTTTTAAGTATATAGATACTTGTTTTTGTGTTGAGTTTTGGGACTACAGGTGCAAATTAGCTGTTTAGCTAACCCCAGCACATTTATATTGGCAATATTTTATTGTCAATATTAATGTGCGTTGTCCCATATAAATAAATGAAATCAGCGGCTTATGATGTGACCCGGTTGCCACAGGTGATGGTGACGAACGTGACGTCGCTGCTGAAGACGGTGAAGGCTGTGGAGGATGAAGCCACCAAAGGGACCAGAGCTTTGGAGGCCACCATCGAACACATCAAACAGGAGCTCACCGTGAGTCACGTTAGCAAAATAAGCTGCAGCATCCAGATATTTGGAAATACTTTTCTGTGTGGGAGAGAAAACCTTGGTGTCTGTCTGAAGTCCTTCAGCTTCACCAGCATCACAATCACAGCCGCCTTTGTCCTGACGTCTGCTTTGTTTTTCATCTTTAAACTTCACTCATCTATTTAGCAGGTAGTCTGACCGTGCTGAGTTTTGCACGGTACCATTATAGTCAGAAATAATAACTTTCATGATGTTTTAAGTGATGTAACACAAACTCAAACTAGTAAAAAAAAAAGAAAAAAAAAAATGGTGTTAAATAAAACGTGTGACTACACAAATAAAGTCGTAAAATTTCACTGTTCCTGTCTTTAGAAACCAAAATAATGCAGTTAACACATACATATAAAATAAACAGAAATTTATTATTATTATTTTTTTTTTAGGACCTCCTTAACGTTTTTGCAAACTGGATCTCTGTCTTCCTCAGCTTCATCCTGCTCATTTTTACACTAAATCAGGGGTTCTCAAATAAAACTTCCAAAAGGTCAAAGGTCCATTTATTAAGGTCAGTTAAGCAGGATCCTAATTTTTACCGGGAATTCGGGAATTTAAGGTTGGGGGGGGGGCTGAACAAAACTAACTGCGCTGTCAATTCTCGCTGACTCCGCCCTCACCTCACAGGTGTTCAGCAGTGCAGACCTGCCGCCAAAGACCACCACGCCAGAGGAGTTCATCCGCATGACTAAAGGAATCACCATGGCAACAGCAAAGGCGGTGGCTTCTGGGAACTCGTGTCGCCAGGAGGACATCATCGCTACGGCCAACCTCAGCCGCCGCGCCATCGCTGACATGCTGCACTCGTGCAAGGTGCAGAACAACACGCCACTTTTCCATTCAGTGCTGCTGACACGTATCAACACGTATCTTTCACTTCGATTTTTCCACTTCGTGCCACAGAAACATTCCTCAGACACCAGAATCCGATCTGTCTCCCACCTGGCATTGGCAGATTCATCAGTCTTTATAATCCTCATACAGGAATCACGTAGTACTTCCTGACCTCCTCAGCCAGCCGCTCGTCCAAGTTATTCGCCATCGTTCTTTGTCCCTCTCTGTCTCCCTTTGTCCTATAAACGTCTCTTTACTCTTCACTTGACCAGATATCAAAGGCACATTTGTGTCACAAAGATGCTGTGCAGATTTTTTCAGATTTTGAGTTTTTTGTGCGACCTAATGACGCTGAAATGCGGCCTCCGTGGCGGCTCAGCTTGACCACATTTCCGTCATATTTTCTGCCTACGGACACGTCTGTTAACCAGCTTTAACTCAGCTACACATATGCATATATTCCACCAAGCTGATCCTGACCTGTTTCATGAGGAGCTTTGTGAGTCACATGTTCTTTTTGTAGGTTTTTTTGCTTGTACATGCACATGACCAAGTCAGACTTCAGGGAAAAAGTCTTCATCTTTTAGTGGCAGGAGAGAAGCAGCAGAATCAGGCAGCGTTTACTGGAATCTTTAAACACTTTCCCCTTATTGCTTTGTTGTCATGCAAAGTTGTCCGTGTTTCATTGGTCCTGTGTGATTCACATGTTGATTCTGTCCTGTCAGGAAGCGGCGTACCATCCAGAGGTCAGCAAGGAGGTCCAGATGAGGGCGCTGCGCTATGGCAACGAATGTGCCAGTGGATATCTGGGCCTGCTGGAGCACGTGCTGGTGGTAAGAGACGCGTTACACAAACATCCCGTCTGTTAGGTATGACGATCAACTAGTGCTGCATGAAAGCAGACGTCAGCAGAAGAAGAAGTATTTATAATGAGCAGCTGTGGAGAAGCTCAAGCTACATGAACAGAACATCCATGTATAAAATACAGCTGTGACGGGTCATGTCATCCATTATCATACCTGTGTACTTTTTAACATGATAAAAATGTATCACATCATGATGTTGACTTTCCAAGAAAGTCACAAGTCACATGAGGAGGAGAGCCAATCAGATGATTTGATGCAAAACAAACAGGAANAAAGTCACAAGTCACATGAGGAGGAGAGCCAATCAGATGATTTGATGCAAAACAAACAGGAAGTGACCATAGCTAGCTGTACTTCCTGTGACAGAAAAAGCTAACAGTGGAGCGAAATTGGTGACACGGTGACTTTTTGTCAGTGGTGACTTCTTGTTGTATGAACAGTATTAGCTTTGTTGCTAACAGTGTTAGCTTAGCCACTACGCTAACTTGTCTTGTGGTGGATTTGGACTTCAGAGCGTATTTAAGTTTAGCATCATAGAGGCTATTTAGCTCTGGAGGGAAAATCATAACCTGCTGAAGATCAGATCTGATGACATCATCAGTCGTTATCAGTCTCCGGCGTACATGCATGCATCCTTTCAGGAAGTTTTTTTACACTTAAGCATTACATCACTTTGTCCACTCCTATCTTATTAAATAGTGGTGGGGAAAAAAGATCGATTTTTTTGTTTCATGACATAAGAAATCAATATTTTAAATAGTCTTTTTAATTGAACGTTAGCAGCGCGTGTGACGTAGCGCGACTACTCAACTACGGAAAGCGTGGAAGACCAAGCTTGTATTAAAAATAACATGGCAGCTGTGACTCCGACACCTTCAGGTTTAGATGTTTGGACTCATTTTGGCTTTAAAGCAAAAGGACACAAACGAGCCTGACAAAAGTAAGAACATTTACAAAATATTTAATTAAGAAGTAAAATGTTGTGGGGACATAATGAACGTGTGGAGCCGTTTAACGAGGCGTCACGCTGCCGCCATGACGTCTGCAGCACGACACCTGACGGAAGACAGATGATGTAGAAAATGCATCGACCTGCGAGCTGCATCTGCCCCACCTCCAGCCAAAAAATAACCGAGTCCTTACTGTTTTTATATGGAGGATATACGTCCTTACAGCGTCGCCATGACAACGAGGGATTTAGCAACACGCTTCAAATCCTGGAATCACGGAACAGTGAACAACACGACAACACGTTAGTGAGGCGGCTACACAAAGCTTCATGTGGAGGTCAAAGAGCATCAAAGCCCAAAGNGACAACACGTTAGTGAGGCGGCTACACAAAGCTTCATGTGGAGGTCAAAGAGCATCAAAGCCCAAAGGTCAAAGGTCAGCCTGAACCTGCCTTCGTTGATCCGCTCATTAAGTTTTGTGCATAGATTTAGAAAGAATATCTTCACTTTTTATACAATAATGTAATTTAGAAGACAAAGCCTAACAGCATTTCCAGAATTTAACTTAATCTAATTGAATTGAATCAAATAGAATTGAATCAGGACGTCATAATTTATATCCAGCCCTATTATTAAAGAAAATTATTTATTTACTGTAAATCATATTAGCCAACTTGTAAAAAAAAAAAAGGCAACGCTCGTTTTAAGCTTTGTTAAACTTAACTGTAAATCATTCTAGGATGTTTTCTTTTAAAGAATGCTGTGGGAGATGCAGCGTCCGATGGAATCCTTTTTTTTTTTTTTTTTTTTGACCTTTATTTTACCAGATGCATAATAATAATCTTCTAATAAAATTCATAATAAATTATTATCACATATGAACGTGCAGGAAATGTGATCAGTGTTGTAGAAAGAGTAAATGAAGCTGGAGGAAACATACAGTAACTGTCCCTTTGCTCATGTCTATCATGTCCTCCGGCTCCTCTCCTCCCATCCTCCACCTCACACTTCTGGTTAGAGTGGAGGGAAGGAAAGAAGGAGAGGTGGCGACGTCTTCATGCACTTCATGTAAGTGGAGCTGTTAGGCTGTCAACAGATCATCACGTAGGGTTACAGCCAGTCCTCTGCCCTTTCCAGCTGTAAATGGCAGCCAGGGCTGCTGCACTGGAGCCGAGCCGTGCATGTGTAGCTCATGCAGTGTGTGATGCACAACATTTTGGGTGAAAGAAAAATGTTTTATGGTCTCCAAAATGCTTCATTATGTTTTCCAGATTACCGTATATACTCGAGTATAAGCTGAGTTTTTCTTACCAAATCAGGGGTCGGCTTATACATGAGAAATTCAGATTTGATCCCAGAGAAGGAAATTTCCAGGTGGAAATACTACCATTACCACTAGCCATGAAAATAGTTTAAATCATACCTTAGAATGAGATATTTCCTGGCTAAACATCTTATCAGCACATTTTGAGGTGGTCAGTAAGCTCTGCTGTGATTGGTCAGTTATGGTAATCAGCTGCTGAATACTATGACAATACCCAGAAAAACAGGTAATTTGATAAATAAATAAACTGATGGAACAACATCAGAATGTCAGCTTATATACGGGTTTCTTTAAAAATCTAAATTTGTAGGTCAAAATCAGGCTTATACTTGAGATCGGCTTATGCTCGAGTATATACAGTAAATATATATTAGCCAAAATCCAAAGCCAGTATGGCCTCCACTCTCATGGTGTTCTACAGCTGACTGTTCCTTGGATAAGGACAGAATTGGGCAAAAAAGCTTTTAAATATGATGCGCCTTCCACATGGAACAATCTACAACAGGACATAAACTAACTGACTTAACGACCTTTGGGGAATTCAAGTCAATATTAAAAAAACAGGAAGTTGACACCTTTGGTCAGCGTCTTTGTTTTTAGATCTGTCAGGATGAACACTCAAGATAACTATATTTTTTAGAGAAACCCCTTGCTTTGAAAGTTGTAATTGTGTGGTATTTATTGTGGTTTGGTGTTGTTTTTTCATGCTGCTGTCTTGGTCAGAGGGCTGTACCACGAAGTGAGATTAGTGTGTTAGTGAGGTATGTTGAGCCTAAAGCCAGGGTTTTCAGTACCATTGAAGGTGGCTCTCTTTTAACCTGGCTGGATCACCATGGCAACTCATGCTGCAGACATAACCTGGTTGGACCAGGTTTTGTTCAGAGTTTCAGCTTGAAATCGACGATAAAATGCGTCACCCTTTGCAAACTTGTCGAGCCGTGCGTTAGGAATGCTACCGAACAGAGCCGTGATTTAAAGTAGTGCAAACTGTATGCATCACGCTGCGTTTATAAAAACACACCACAAACATATAATATGTTTGTGGTGTTCCTGGCCATTTGCCCACACTAACTATAAAAGAAGCCTTCTATAAAATTGCAGGTAACATACATTAATAGTTCACTATATTATGAATCAGTATGATGTTTACATTAATAGCATACTATATTATTAATCAGTTTATCAGTTTACATTAATAGTATACAGTGTACAGCTAATAGAACACTGATTAAAAATGGATTAGTTGACAGACTAATAAAATTAATTTCACTTTGATTTGGTCAAAAACTAGTGATTGTTATGTATCCTACATGGACAGTGTCAGACCTAAATGCAGTTCTTAGTATAATATTTAAATCTGCTGCATCAAGTTTAAAGTGTCAGAGCTGTAGAATGTGCAGCATCACGTTAGGAATAAACGGTGCATTTAGATGCATTGAGTGGTAAATTACATAAAAGTTACACATAAACTATCAGCAACTTTCTGCAGCATTCCTCCCTAGCCTTATTTGCAGCAACGTGTTGCTTTTAGCAGTTATGATGTGTTTGAAATCTTCATAACGCTGCATGATAACTTTGCTCCTCCTGACTGAAATAAAGAGCTCTGATTGGTCCATTTTGTCAGGTAGTAGAGGTAAATGAGGCAACACGCCCCCTTTATGTGAACGCACACAGAGCCTGATGAGGAAAGCCTGGGTTGACAAAGACGGTTGATAACCAGCGTCATGGTACCTGTTATCTCTGACTGGAGTGTTAGGCTTTGTGGAGCAGCTAAGGCAAAGAAACCCTGGATCTGATGAACATGCTTCATGCTACAGACCTCTGGTCTCGCTTGAAAAAGAGATTTCTATCTCAGTGAGACCTGCCTGGTAAAATAAAGGTCAAATAAAAAAAAAGGCAGATTGGCATGTTACTGTGTCTGAATGAATAACACGTCCTTATCACAGCCCTTGTTTGATTGCAGTTTCTATCTATAAGTTGTATAAACGTAATGGAGGAGGAGCTGAACCTCATAAAATCTTAAACAGAAGACACGTCCATAAAATGTCCAAAACTTTCCATATTTACTCTCCAGATTTATCCTTCAAACAGGAACATGTCTGAATGTAGCAACCACTCTGTCATTTCCTTTACGGGCTGATAGCGGCGAGTCGCAGCATGACGCCGCATGCTGACAAACACACACGTGTCACATGTTTGATGAACTCTTTTCTTTCTTTCCTGCTGTCTGTCGTTGCTCCTTTTCTGTTTTGGCTCGCTGGTGACTGAGCCAGCCGGTGAGTAGACTGGTGATTGACCTGCACAAGTGTGAGCTGCATTGTTTGAATGTTTCAGAGCACCACAACAATCCAGCAGAGCTCAGACCAGCTCAGCTTGTGGGATGGAGCATGTTTATGGAAGATGTTTAGATGATGGGTTTTTATGGGAAGCGGTGGAGAGAACATGGGTTAAAGTTACACTCAGGAGATGACGCAGCATTTTAAACCAGCAGCTGATTTTTATGTTCGAGCCCAATAAATAACACCAACATCCACGTTACTGCCCCTTTCCAAAGCATACTACTGGAGTGGTACATTTTAGAATTGTTTTTCCTACCTTCCAGACTGCCTTTGGTTTCACTTTATTTCAGTACTACATAAAAATCAACTTGTAGAGACTTGCTCAGATAAATCATCCATCACAGAGAACCAATTGTCTTTTTTTTTTCAAGGTTACTTGATTTAACTGATCCAGCACGGAGCTGCACAGAAGGAAAATGTATGTCTCCGCCAGGAAAAATAGTCCCAGGAGAAAACAGCTTTTACTGAGAAATTAAAAATGACTGTGCGTTCTACATTCTGACAAACTTGTTAGCAGTTTTTGTTAGCATTGAATTTTAAGGTGCGTGTATCACCTGAACATTTGACTTTGAAAAATTAGGAGATTTTGCAAAATAACACAAAATACATAAAATACAGTTTTATGTTTTGGAAAATGGTTGACAGCAGCATAACATGTATATGAGTTGTATTTATTGGGCTCAAACATGAAAAATCACTGGTATGTCCTTTAAAGGGGACATATGATCCACATTTCCATGTTCTTCTCTTTATTTAGGTGTCTATTTGTGACTTCTACCTTCCTTTGCTGCAACAGCACCGTGCACGCTGAGTGAAAACAGGCCACTTTAGATACTGTCTCTTTAAGCCCGCCTCCTGAAAGGCCCACTCTGTTCTGATTGGCCGTCTGCAACGTGGCGGATATTAGCTCGCTAGCCTCGTACTTGGTTGTGTAGGCGGGTAAATGTATGAGTTAGATATTGTTGTCAGTATGTTACAGAAGTAAATGCCCAATCAAAATGAAGCTTTCAGCTTTCAAAAAAAAAAAAGAAGCTGTCAGCTTTTGAAAAAATAAAAATAAAAAAAAAGTATCTTTCAGGCCAGTTCTGGGTTTGATGAATGAATTTCTATAGGCATCAACCTAAAGTAAACCTTCAGCACAAACTCCTGCACAAACACAGAAATGTTCCTTTAAGAGTGACATACATGAGCACTTTTAGCTGGTTTTTGCTCTGTGCTGTGCGTTTCCGTGGTGATCTACAGCTTTGAACAGGCATGCATGTGACTTCCTGTATCAGCTGTGATAACCTTTAACTGGTTTGATGAGTTAACATTGAACCTCCATGCTGTAATATTGTCAGAACAGCCTGGTCAGAGGAGCTTATGCTGCTTACAGCACGGCCATGTTCATTCATATTTTGTGTGGATACACTGTTTCCATGGAAACGCTGGCATAACCCACTAACACTCAAACCAGGATATAACTTAGTCACAAACTGAATCTTCTGCGTTTGTTGATATTTGCTATCTTATGCCACCAACAATATATAATATTCATAATATACAGCGATGCGTTTACTGCCTGTCTGCTGCCTCAGAATATGAGAATTCACAACAAACTATTTATGTTGCAGCAAGGTAACAAACTTCTACTGAAAAGAATATGTATTTTATCTCATAAATGTGGTGGAGTAAAGTAAAAACTTTACCTTTCAATACTGAAGTAAAGTACAAATTCTCAACAAAAATACCCAGTAGCAAAGTATTTTTACTTTATAATACAGTTTGTTTCGAAAGATTTTAGGTTGTAAAGCTGCAGAAGTTTGAACTGTAAAAAGATTACAACAAGTAATACATGAGGAAAGTTGAAAATATTGAAAATGTAAACGTTAACAGTACTAAGGACAGTGGTACTGAGAAATCCCAGCGGTCTTTGAATGCACCAGAATTAAATTTACTGTCACACTTGGTGAAAGTAAGAAATTTTGAAGACTTGAAAACGTTTTTTGTTTTTTTTTAAGAAGTATAATTTTTTCTTTAAAAAAAAAAAAACCCAAAAAACTGTAAAACGTACAAAATATTGGAATGTGTTTAAAAAGTTAAAGGTCGAGTATTTTAAAAGTTGAGTAACTTTTCTAGGTGAACGTATGAAGAAGTGAAGAGCTGAAAGAGGAGAAGCTTTGAAGATAACTTGAACATTTTCTCCATTCTTTTTAAATTGGCCAATAATAAATTTTTTAAATGTTGAATAATTTAAAAGTATGACTGATATGAAATTCTGATAAACTAAATGTGAACGCTGAAACACGCGGAAGCAAACTACTAATAACATGAAATCCACATCGGGTTCGACTGCAATTCAATCACTTACAAAATCCAACATAATTAATTCCAATTAGAGTAAAAATATTATGTTTAACAGTTTAATGCCAAAAAAGTTATTTGATATGATTATGAAATAAAAAATAAGGTATATACAAAGATACATTACGATGTACCTGAAAATAAGTCTCCCTGCAGCACAGTATGAAGTAGCATTATAATATATTTAATAATATATTACATAAGCAGTATGTCGGCATACATATAAGTATACAGTCATACTCTTTTTTAAATTTTGTTGTTACTGCATTAAAGCTTCATTTTTTAATGTTTTGTTTTTTGTTTTTTTTTAACCACCATAGACATGAAGTTTCCAAAACAAACTCAGAGTAACACGGCTTTTAATAACATTATGGTACATTAGATTGATCGATGAATAAATAGTCAATAGTCAATAATCAGGTATGCATGCGTGCACGTTCTTCAAGAGAAAACACACCTGTCTGCTCTGCCCTTAATGCTCATTTACATACTAGAGAGAGAGAGAGAGAAGTGTGTAGCAACATGGTTGATTCTCATTAGTATTAGGTTGAAAACATGATGATTACCTGATGATGATTATTAGTTATGGATTAATGATGGCGTTAGCGTGTTGCTGCTGAACTCTGATTGGTCAGCTGATTGCTGCAGACGTGCTGAGTGTTTACAGATGTTTATGTTCATTGAGAGGAAATATTCCCTGTCACATGTCAATCATGTTACATGATGCTAATCGTGTAACATGATGTTAATTGCATTAAATGAGGTTAATTGTGTTGCATGTTGTTAATTGCGTTACACGATGTTAATCATGCAACATGATGTTAATCATGTAACATGTTACATGGTGTTAATCATGTAACACAATGTTAATCCCGTTACATGATATCAATCATGTTGCATGCTGTTAATCGCGTTGCATGATGTCAGTCGTGTATCGCGATGTTAATCGCGTTGCATGATGTTAATTGCATTGCACAATGTTAGTTGCGTTACATGACATAACGTTATGTCACAGTTACGTTTTTATCAGACTCAATCACAAATCATCAGAACTGAATTATCTGAAACCGCTTCATGGTAACAAGGTGTCTCAGCGTGTTTCTTCTCTTAACATCTGTGCATGTGAGTGCTTGTGTTGTGTGTATGTGTATGTGAGCACGTGTGTGAGTTCAGTATGGTGTATGTGTGTATGTGTGTGTCAGTATGGCATGCATGTGTGTGTGTGTGTGTGTTTGTGTGTGTGTGTGTATGTGTGTGTGTATGTCATTATGGCGTGTGTGTGTGTGTCTGTCAGTANACACAAATTTAAGAGAGAAGTGTGTGTGGTGTGTGTGTGTGTGTGTCTGTCAGTATGGCGTGTGTGTACATGCATGTGTGTGTGTTTAGCGTAGCATTAGTTTGGGGCGCTGCATGCATTCCTGAGCAGCGACGTCGACACCTTGTATCTTGTCATGACGACACACGTGAATAAAGTTGAGCTGGTATGACCTGATCCCCTTTAAAGCCCTGCAGCTGTCACGCCATGCTGCAGCCGCATCCTGCTGTCCACCAGGACGCTGTGAGGACGCCGGCTTTAGCTGCAGCAGCTGAACGCTAAACCTCAGCACCAACCAATCAATCTGCTGCGGCATTTTTATTTTTGAAAATGATTAGACAGCGTCACCGCTGAAGGAACCTGATTGGTCAGTGTGAAGCTGCAGTCGTGTTGCCGTTGGTGCAAATCAGGAAGTTCCTTTTAATGAAAACATAAAGATTTCTGCTGCATAATCAAAGGCTGAAGCATGAAGCTGCATGTGATGAATACTTATCAATAATCAATCCTACAAAGTAAACCAGCAGGCTCTTTCTGCTTTTTACCAGCTAAAGCAGCTTCAGCAAAAAACATTTTCAAAGAACAAGATGGAGACTTGAGTAAAATAGGTCACATTTTAACCATCAGTTACTTTATATTCATATTAAAGCTTTGATTATAGCCATATTAAGACAATAAATCTAATAAAATGTTTCCAAATGTCACATAAAAACGTAATCAGATGAAATCAGACATACGTGACTGTAAGCATCAGCGGAAGTATTCTCACCTGCTGTACTTCCTCTGACGAGCTGCTGAAGCAGCGTTTCATGTACATTTTACCGTAAACTGCAGGAAATCAGAGTAGAGCACGTACATGTACTGATGTAGTACTACAGCAGCCACTTTAAATAGAGTGAAGGTGTTTTGTTTTTCTTACAGATCATCCAGAAACCTTCTCATGACCTGAAGCAGCAGCTGGCCGGCTACTCAAAGCGCGTGGCGGGTTCCGTCACCGAGCTCATCCAGGCCGCCGAGGCCATGAAAGGTACCTTTCCCCGTTTCTCTCTTTGCCGTTAAGCTGCTTCACACGAGCCCAGAGTTTCATTGTTGTGTATTGGGAGCTGAGTGGTGTTGTAACCTTAGCGACGCGTTCCACCTGGATTCTTGCCTCTGCCGCCGACCTTTCCAATGCAATGCGACATCAGCAGAAGCGACACAACAATGGAGGCGAAGCTTAGAACCAGCTTAGAGAAATCAGCTGTTCTGCAATAAAACTCTAAACGGTGATTTCATGGTCAAACGGCAGCAATCAGACAGCGAGCAGACTTTTGTCTGCTCGCTGTCTGATCGGTTGAAAAGTGGTATATACTGTATACTACATATATATATATATATATATGTGTGTGTGTATATGTATGTATGTATGTATGTATATATATATACATACATACATACATATACACATATATAGATGTATATCTATGTGTTTATGTATATATACATGTATATATACATACATATACACATATATATATGTATATCTATATTATTTATTATTATCTGTATTAGCAAATCATAATAATCATACATGTTGAGATTCACATATTCATATATATATCTATATATAGNTGTATTAGCAAATCATAATAATCATACATGTTGAGATTCACATATTCATATATATATCTATATATAGATATATATATATACACATATATATACACATATATATAGATATATATATGAATATGTGAATCTCAACATGTATGATTATTATGATTTGCTAATACAANTATATATAGATATATATATGAATATGTGAATCTCAACATGTATGATTATTATGATTTGCTAATACAAGCCCTAGAAACAGTCAAAGTCTGAATAAAAGCCATGGATTCAGCCAGAGACACTTTACAGAGGTTTATAGGCTCATAAATTGTGTGTGTCTGTGTGTGTGTGTGTGTGTGTGCGTGCGTGTGCGTGCGTGTGTGTGTGTTGCAGGCACAGAGTGGGTGGACCCTGAGGATCCCACCGTCATTGCAGAAAACGAGCTTTTGGGAGCAGCAGCAGCGATTGAAGCAGCTGCCAAGAAACTGGAGCAGCTGAGGCCAAGGACGAAGCCCAAGGTCAGAAGGCTTTTCCTCGCCATTCACACACCACCCCGTGTCAGACACGCTCTCCTGCTGGCCCCAGACCCCCGGCCGGGTGGATTGCGTCTCTGCTGGGGCTATAAAGTTACCCTGTTAGCTTTTTATACCGTCTGACCCTCATCTGACTGTTTGTGAAGAGCGAGCGGCTTCAGACGCACCAGTCATCCTCACGTCATCACTTCCTGTCACTCCCAGTGTTTACTGACTGTGTGTTTCCTCCTCCAACCAGGAGGCGGACGAGAGCTTGAACTTTGAGGAACAGATTCTGGAGGCAGCAAAGTCCATCGCGGCGGCTACCAGCGCGCTGGTTAAAGCTGCATCAGCCGCTCAGAGGGAGCTGGTTGCTCAGGGGAAGGTACGAAAAAAATTTAAAAAATAAAGGGAAGGGAAGAAAAATATTTTAAAAAGTAAAGAAAAGAAAAATAAAATAAAGGGAAGGTATGAAAAAATAAAATAAAGGGAAGGTACGGAAAAAAATATATAAATAAAAAATAAAGGGAAGTTACGAAAAACCAAGAAATAAATAAAAATAAATAAAAGGAAGGTACGAAAATAAATTAAAAAGGTACAAAAACAAAACAAAAAAATATATACAGGGAAACTATAAAAAAAATAAAGGGAAAGTGCAAAAAAAATAACAATAAATAAAGGGAAGGTACAAAAAAACAAAAAAAAAAAAAAAACNAAAAAAAAAAAAAAAAACCAAAACACCTGACTGCCCTGAAAATCAACATGCTCCTCACATCTGCTGCTTCCAAAGACAGAAAATACATCCTTCTGTCCTTTTGAGTTTTAAAGGATGAGAGAAATAATTTCACGGTTTCATGATTATTTATTATGTAACACAAAAACATTTGTTGGTCCTGCAAATAAAGCATGTCTGACCACATAAATAGGAAAACTTTACTTCCTGTCTGTAAAACCTAAATAATGCAGCATCTGCCTTTAGCAAATGAACAGAAATAAAATGTGGTATTTCTTATTAAATAAAATTCCTTCAGCTTCATATGAAGTCATTTCCTTGCTGTTTTTCATATGAAGATAGGTTTGATATCAGAATGAGAATGAACTATTCGCATACGTGTGTTAATAATTTACATTTACACGTGTTCATAAAAGAATTCCTGCGTTGGCCGGAACCCTCGTCAGCTGCTATGAAGATGTGACGATGTCACCAACATAAAACAAAGCACCAATTATAGCAAATATGCTTTGAACTTAAAGGGCCATACCAGTGGTTTGGCATGGTTGAGGCTGATAAATACAACCTGCATACTATGTTACGTTACTGACAACCATTTTTATATTAGAATTGTTTTTCCTACCTTCCAGGCTGCCATTGTTCATTCCGGTACGCTATAGAAATCAACTTATAGAGACTTGAAACATGTTTCAGATAAATAATTATTACATTATTTAATTGATCCAACATGAAGCCACACAGAAGAAAATGTATGTTTTCGGCAGGAGAAAACGGCTTTTAGTGAGAAACTAACACGACCATGCCTCATGAGGTGTTAGCAGGTGAAACATTGAATTTTAAGGTGGATGTATCACCTGAACTTTTGCTGTTTAAGATTAGGAGATTTGAAAAAATAACAGGAAAGTTAAAGTACAGTTTTATATTTTGGAAAATGGTTGACAGCAATGTAATGTGCAGGTAGTAGTTACTGAGCTCAAACATGCAAAACCTCAGGTATGGTCCTTTAATTCTTGGTCTAACAGCCTTCTGTTTGTTCAGATTTGATCAGAGGAAGCAGAGACGAAAGATTTTTTGTGTAG
>VXCM01007840.1:20000-26341 GCA_014773175.1 Lucifuga dentata
GGTGGTGTTGCTGGTGTTGCTGGTGGTGGTCGGTAGGCGGTGGTGGTCGTGGTGGTGGTGCTGGTGCCCATACTCGTGGTCATGGTGGTGGTGGTGCTCATAGTCATGGTGGTGTTGCTGGTGGTGGTGCTCATGCTCATAGTGGTGGTGGTGCATATGTCTGCTGCAGCATTCCTCTGGTTGAGGAGTAACAGCAACATTCCGTTGATAAATCACACAGATTTGTTCACGCTGCCAAACTGCAGCATCTGACTTCATCTCACAGCCACAAAAGGAGAAAAGTCGGTTCAAACGCAGCCAACCAATCAGAGAAACGTTTATCTGGCGTTCAGCCAGCAGATCTTCATTTCCTTTTACAGCGATGCTCAGGCAGGAAAAAATGCTTTTCTCCGGCCGAGCGCCGCTGGAAGCCAACATTCCCTTTCCAGGAGTTCCTCAGCATGCTGATGCTTCTTTCCTGACAGAGAGAAAGTTTGTGAGACATGAAGCTTCATCACAGCTTCACGCGGCACGGTCAGCTCATTCAGCCTCAGACATTCACTTCTTATTCTCCATGTAACGCAAAAAAATACCTTTTTAAACTTTTCTGAGTTGTAAAACATTTTCAGCTTTAATTTTCTGTTTCATGTCCACAAGTGGAACAAATTTAAGGCTGATATGTATAAATATCATATATGTATAAATGAGGTTTTTATGGGGCGAATAGTATCAAATCCAAACCAGTCCAAACCTGTCAAAACCAGTCCAAACCAGACAAAACCTGTCAAAACCAGTCCAAACCAGTCAAAACTTGTGAAGACTTGTCAAAACCTGTCAAAACCTGTGAAGACCTGTCCAAACTGGTCCAAACCAGTCCATATTTGTCCAAATCTGCACAAATCCATCATAACCTGTCTAAACAAATCCAGACTGACCCAAAAAGACTAAAACATCATTTCAACAAACTGTCAACTCATCACTGTTTCTCACATGTAAAGACATTTTAGACGTGAAGTTATAGAAGTTGCTTGTTGTTGTTTGTTGTTGTTTTTGTTGTTTGTTGTTTGTGTGTTGCTGTTTGTTGTGTGTTGCTGTTTGTTGTTTGTTGCTGTTTGTTGTTTGTGTGTTGCTGTTTGTTGTGTGTTGCTGTTTGTTGTTTGTTGCTGTTTGTTGTTTGTTGTTGTTTGTTGCTGTTTGTTGTTTGTTGCTGTTTGTTGCTGCTTGTTGTTTGTTGTTTGTTGCTGTGTGGCTGACCGCGGCTCGCTGTGACTTCCTGCAGGCTGCTGGAAACGCAGTGAAACGAGCCTCTGATAACCTGGTGAAAGCCGCTCAGAAAGCCGCTTTCGACGCTCAGGACGACCAGGCCGTCGTGGTCAAGAGCAAGATGGTGGGCGGGATCGCTCAGGTGAGTGAGACGCATGACTCTGGACTTTTGGGAGCGGGCTTTGGGGCGTGGCGTCTGTGCGGTGACGGCGTGTTGTGTTGCAGATCATCGCCGCTCAGGAGGAGATGCTGCGGAAAGAACGGGAGTTGGACGAGGCCAGGAAGAAGCTCGCCATGATCAGACAGCAGCAGTACAAGTTCCTGCCCTCTGAGCTGCGGGAGGACGGGCAGGAGCAGTGAGGAGCTCCGCCCCCACGCCACTGCCACCAGCAACGCTCAGGACCCAGACCAAGAGGAGGAGGAGGAGGAGCTTCATGCTTTCATATAGACACCACACCAGTCTAATTGATTAAAATGGTGCAGCATACTTAATTATTTAATTTCCATAACTTCCAGAGCGTCATAGATCCAGATGATCGATGGTTTTGATAATAAAAGGTTTCCGTGCTTTTGACGATATATAATCATCATATGTTTTTTAGTTTTCTCTTTTTGAATATGGAACGTCTGTGTACATGAGTCAGCTTCCTGCCGTTAAATTCTGTTTGCCTTTCTGTTCAAACTTACAGATGTTCAAACTTTTATATGTGGAGGCAAAGCGCAATTATGAATAATGCAAATGTTTCTGCGTGAGCGTGTTTACGGGCTAAAAGATCGCAAATGTGTAAGTGTTGCTGAATGTGACGCAAAGATCAGATGATGATGATGATGATGATGATGCTCGGTTTGTCACAGAGTTTTAATCTGAATTAAGGACAATGAAATACATTTTGGTGCAACTTGGATTTTTGGAGATGCAAAGATTT
This sequence comes from Lucifuga dentata, assembly GCA_014773175.1. Classification (NCBI taxonomy): domain Eukaryota; kingdom Metazoa; phylum Chordata; class Actinopteri; order Ophidiiformes; family Bythitidae; genus Lucifuga; species Lucifuga dentata. The sequence goes on from VXCM01007840.1 coordinate 22,169, forward strand.
ATTTTGCGAAGAAACAAATCAGAGCAGAAAACCTTATTTTTTATAAAGACTGAGATATGAAATGTATTAAAATTGTATCTTGCGTTAAATTTCTGTTTTGGTAAAAGTTAAGTTTTGGACTTTAGTGTCTGTTTCGGTTTAGATTGGATTCCGTTTTTTTTATTTGAAGCCATATATTTAACAGGTTGGATCCTGAGTGTTTTTCTTTGGGTGTTTGCTTTGGTCATTTATTCAAGATATTAATGTGAGAATTTGTTTCTGATGGAATATTTTAAACAATCTGAAGCAAACATAATGTCTGGAAACATAAAGGTGTCACTTCACCTATAGATGAATTTAATTCTTGTTTTCAGGGTCTCACTTTAATTGTTTTCCAGCTTAAACGTGCCTTTCTGATGTATTTCTCACATACTGTAATAATTTAGCCACTTTAAGTGCACTTAATCATTCTTTAATTTAACAGATCATCATTTAAATCCACTCTTCTACACTTTTTTTTTTTGCATATTTTAACAAAAACAAAAAGGCACAGCTTTGATATAAAGTGACTATAATCGTACAAAGTTTTTATCTTTTTTCACATTTTGACTTTTTGTGGTGAGATGCCATGGTGAGGCTGTGACGCCTCAGAGATTTCTATTCAATAAAGCCAGTTTTCCTTCAGAACGTCTCCATTTCTCATGTTTGCAGCATTAACAAGCATTTTTCATTATGTGGACACAGATTATATTTTAATACCAGTGTAAATGGAGCCATAAATCTGTTCTCACTGTGCAAACACATCCCCGTCCCTATCACGTCCCCCATCCCATCCTGTCCCCATGCCCCATCCCATCCCTCATCCTGTCCTCCATCATTTCCCTATCCCCCATCCCATCCTCATCATGTCCCCATCCCCATCCCATCCTCATCCTGTCCTCCATCCTGTCCCCATCCCCCATCCCATCCTCATCCTGTCCTCCATCCTGTCCTCCATCTCATCCCCATCCTGTTCTTCATCCTGTCCCCATCCTGTCTCCATCCTCTGTCCCATTCCCATCCCCATCCCGTCCCCATCCTGTCCCTCTGCTTGTTCTGATTGACAGGAGGCCACGCCCCCTCATACATCTCTCTTCATACAGCTTCCTCATCCAGCTCTTAAACACATTTTTAAAAGCCTTTATTTTGCAAGATACTTTCCACCTTGAGATTCCCCCCCCCCCCAANAAAAAAGCAATAGATGTACAATATACAATAGAAGAGAAAATGTTAAGTTTGTTTTTTTTTTATATGGTGATTTTTTTTTTTTTTATCATTAGCATTTAAACAGACAACACATTTTTAAACCAAAACATTTTTTAGTTTTCAGTTGTAATTTCCATTTTTTAGTTGCCATTTCTTGATCGACTGTCATTTTAATATCAAACTCATTAGATCAGACGTGATAAAGATGCGCTTTGTTGGACACTTTGAGGACTTTTGCCTTTATGGGAAATGTGCAGACTTGATCAAATCTATCTGAAGTTTTTTTTTTTCCACGGATAATGACGTCACAGCTCAAACTCTTAACAGCTCCAGCTGCCCAAATATGGAAAACGGCCCCGCGTGAGGAGATCCGCGTGGGCGCGTTCCACCCTGGAGCTCCACGCAGAGCAGAGCGCTGCTCCTCACTCCGTCCCGGACACACCGAGACTTTCTCCGCTGCTGCTGCTGATCAGAAGCGCCCAGAGCAAAGATGGAGGCCATCAAGAAGAAGATGCAGATGCTGAAGCTGGATAAGGAGAACGCCATAGACCGCGCGGAGCAGGCGGAGGGAGACAAGAAGGGAGCGGAGGACAAGTGCAAACAGGTAAAGTCAGAAAACACCTGAACGGTACACCTGAGGAGAAAAGGTCAGCAGGAAAAACAACAAAAAGTTCCCAAAGCTTAGTTTTCTCTTTAATTGTGGATTAATAAATTTATTTTGGCAGTTGAAGGTTTTAAACAACAGATAAATCAGAGGAAAAGTGATGATTTCCTGCCAAACCAGTGGAATAAATATTGATCTAAAATTAAAGGATGATACCAATGATTTTTCATGTTTTAGTCTAATAAATACAACACATATACAGTACATGTTGTATTGCTGCCAATCATTTCCCTAAACATAAAGGACCATACCAGCCATTTTGCACGTTTGAGCCTAATATATTCAGTTTTCATACATGTTATGTTACTGACAATCATTTCCCAAAGGATAAAACTGTATTCCAGCTTTCCTGATATTTTGCAAAATCTCTTAATCTTTCAAAATCAAATATTCAAGTGATACACCCACCTTAAAAATCCATGTTTCTCCTGCTAATAGTTACACAGCCTTATGAAGTCACGGTCCTTTAAATTTTTCCATAAACGCAGGTCTTCTTTTGGGACTATATTCCCCGGTGGAGGCATACATTCACTCCACGCTTTTTATTGAGCTTAAACACTAAAATTACATAACTTCTAAAAAAACCTGAATACACGTCTTGTTGGTGATGATGGATTACCTATCCCAAGAACGTTTACAGTATCAACAAGTTGATTTTAATAGCAGAATGAACTGAAACCAATGGAGGTCTGGAAGGTAGGAAAAACATTTTTAATTCACTGTTCCAGCAGTATGCTTTGGGAAATGATTGTCAGTAACCTGTATGAAAATTGAATATATTAGTCTCAAAACATGAAAAATGGCCGGTATGGTCCTTTAAAACTGAGCGGCAAATATTAGAATTGCTTTTCCTGCCTTCCAGACTGCCTTTGGCTTCAGTTTATTCCAGCACGACATAAAAATCAACTTGTACTGAAACATCGTTGAGATAATAATCCATCACAGCAAACATGTCTTCAATTAAATTGTCAAAGTAGCTTAATTTTACTGATGGATTGGAGCTTATAGTCCCAGGAGAAAACATTTGTGCTTTTACTGAGAAATTAAAAATGACCGTTCATTCACAATAGCTGTTAGCAGGTAATACGCTGAATGTTAAGGTGTGTGTATCACCTGAACATGTGAAGATTAGGAGATTTGGCAAAATAACACAAAAACTAAATTTGGAAAGTAGTTAACATCAGGTAAATTTTTATTGGACTAAAGCCTGCAGAACCACTGGTATGGTCCTTTATCGTTAGGGAACTGCTGATGAGGCTATGTTATTTTAATTTCTCAGCCTCTGCATGTGTGGTGTTGTGTCCGTCTGGTCTTGATCCATCAGGCTTCACAGACGTTTCCACTTCATGCTCTGCATTCCAGCCATGAGAAAATCAGCTGTAAGAATGTTCCTTTTTGCTACAGAAATCACGGCTGATGTCAGCAACACGCTTCACGTCTGAAATAAGACGTTAAGCCTGCAGCCTGTCAGTGTCCTCTCAGGGCAGAATGTTCAATATCAGAATTTGCTATTCTTGGAGCCTTAAGAAAGATTTCTCCTGATGATGGCGCTAGAGGAAAAGTCACAGGATAATTAATCACGTTCTACATTTTAAAGGGCCATACCAGTAGTTTTGCAAATTTGTTTAAGTAATCCATCACAGTGAACAACACGTTTTAATTTTTTTTGGTCAAAGTTACTTAATTTAACTGGTCCAACACAGAAGAAAATGTCTCTGCCAGGAGAACCAATTTCTTTACCAAGAAATTTAATAATTCTTTCTACAATCAAGCATGACATGTGAAAATAGAATTTTAAGCTGGATGAATCACTGAAAATTTAATTTTGAAAGATTAGGGGATTTGGTAAAATAACACTAAAACCAAAAAAATACAGTTTTATGTTGAAAATGGTTGTTAGTAACATAATGTGTACGTGGGTTGTATTTATTGGGCTTAAAACCACAGGTATTGTCCTTTAAAGGTAGGTCTGTGAAGGGAAATTCTACTTGGTGTTGCTTCAGGAGGATAAAGGTCATTACGGTCTGAAATATCCAGACCACAAACACACCAAAATCACCAACAAACTATTCAGAAATCATAGATTATAGATTATAGATGGGTTATTTCTGTATTTATTTAGTATAAATGTGTGTGTTTCTGGTTATTATTAGTGTTCAGTCGCTGAGTGTGTCGGCTCGTCTATAAAGTTATCAAAGGCAGAGAAATCAGAAACTCCCTCAGCTTGCTGCCAGTATGACTCTCTGGTGTGTGTGTGTGTGTGTGTGTGTGTGTGTGTGTGTGTG
>VXCM01007841.1:0-20043 GCA_014773175.1 Lucifuga dentata
GAGGCAGATGATTCGCTGTGGTGACCCCTGAAGGGAAAGCCGAAAGGAAAAGAAGAAGAAGAGATTTAATTTGGTAGTTGACAGTTATGTATGTTAATAACCATAGAAAACTTATTTTTTGAATGTAACATACAGCTGATAATTTAAAATGTTGGCTGAGGTCCAAACCCATAAATATAGATTTCCTTTCATTCAAAACAATCCAACTAGGAGTAATCTTGAATGGCAAAAAGATTGAGTTTCTGGTTAATAATATTACAAACTATTACATAAAATGCCGATATGCCAAATATTAAACCCTGAAACAAAGACTACGATCAATAGCAGTCCAGTTCATTAGCAAAACCCATTGTAATCACGGCTAGGAAGACGAACCCTATTGGCTGTTTGGTATGACAACTTCCATTGACATTATGGCAGCTTCTGTTGATCTTTCTGGTGGACCTTGGCTCCCTTGGCTCTGGCCAGGTGCCTCTTGTCTGCATGGCAATTCCAAATAGATCTTGCTTTTGTTTTTTTTTTTAGGGTAATCAAACTGCGCANGTCTGCATGGCAATTCCAAATAGATCTTGCTTTTGTTTTTTTTTTTAGGGTAATCAAACTGCGCAAAGTTTTAAAGCTGTGCATACAGTTGCGACATGTAAAATATCTTGAATAGCGGATTAAGTGTGTTCTATTAGGTGCGGACGATGGCTGAAGATATCACATTTGCATGTTTGGTTGCTGATGAAATTGAGTGAGATGAGATTCCCCTGCTTGTTCATGAAGATGGACATGAACAATGAAGATGATTTATATCAAGTATTAGGCTATTGCATTATGAACCACAGCATAGGGGTCACTGTTATTGTTCGTTTTGGCCCAGTAGTTTTTTCTTTGTGTGTGAAAACACTGATGGATCATATGGTTTTCCAGGTAGTTACTGTCCAATGACAACCACATATTATTATACTGTATATTTGATGATTTTCCATGGGTAAACTTAATGGGTTGGATAAATTTTCCTATAAACCAATTTAATTTTCTAAAATAAGTTATTTTTGAAAATCTAAATACTCAATTGCAGCTAAGCCTGATAAGTTATTTATCTTGTATAAAATAAGCATTCTTATTCTTCTTTTCCTAGGTTGATTCCAAAAGTTCTGAATTTTGTTGAGGATGTTGTTCCTTTATACAGTCTTATTGACTTCAAAAGCCATTTCAGACTATCAAGAGGACAAATGGAGGTAGGTTTATGTAGGGCATGTGGATCTCAAAGTACTATCACTAATATTTACATGTTCTTTGATCATCTTCTCTGTCCTTTGATAATTAGGACCTCATGGCCATATTGGGACCAGTCTATATGAATAGACAGCACACCAAATTACCGCTGTCTAATAGTGTTCTTGCATGTAATAGTGTCCTTCTGTGGACTCTGTCGAACCAGGCATCATATAGGGGCATCGCAGACAGATTCAACATATCAAAGTCTACAGTTGCATCACATCTTCATTACTTTTGTTCCCAGGTCAACACCCACTTGGCCCACCATATTTCCGGGCCCACAGGAACAGCACTTGCCACTTCTCAACTGGGATTTCAAGCAGCTGGATTTCCAAATACAGTATGTGCTGTTGATGATGTCACATTCCCATTATCAAACCACACTGCAACAATCCCATAGCCTATTACAACAGGAAACAGTTCTATTCTATTATCCTCACTGGTTTCAGCAATAGCAACAGGTGGTTCTGTCACGTTTGTGTGGGTCACCCTGGGAGCTGGTATGTTTCCAGAGCTTTCCGAAATACAGACATCAGAAGGATACTGGAAGAAAATTCCGGGCCCGAGTTCCAGAGGGAATGCACATTATTGGCGATTCTGCATACCCTCTGATGCAACAGCTCATGAAACCTTACAGGCACTTAACTGCCAGGCAAAGGTGGTTCAACAGAAAACTCAACTCGGCTTGTGTGGCCACTGAGCATGCTTTTGGCATCCTCAAATCCAAGTTCAGGAGGCTCAAGTGTCTGCACGTGAAAGACATTGAAAATATCAGTGCAACAGTCACAACATGTTGCATTCTTCACAACTTTTGTTTAGAACCAGGTGACCAGGTGTGGACGGGGCAACTGTGGGTCTGGGGGGATTGTTGGGTCCTGCCGGCTGTGTGAGGGGAGTCTTAGTTGGAAGGTCTGCCATATGTGTGTCTGGCTTTGGGTGTCTGGTTTCCGCTCCTCGCCTGGATGTTGGGTCTCACCCTCAGGCTTGGCAGGCCTTGCTCATGTGTGGGGCATGGGTGTGTTGGCCCTTGGCCCCTCATGCCCCGCTGCTGGCATTCTACCCCTGTGGTGTTGTGGCCCATGTGGTGGGCTGCTGCCGGCACCCCACGCCCCTCCTCCTGGGCCTGGGCACCTCTTGCGCTTCAGTGGGGGAGGCGGTCTGGGGGTGTGCCTCAGGGTGTGGCCTGGCCTGCTCTTCCAGTGGTCTGCCTGTCTGCTCTGGTGGTGCATGTGGGTGCCCCTCCTGGCTCCTGGGCTCGTCCATTGTCCTGGTTCTCCTCTGTCCACCTGGAGCTCTGCGTCCTGGGTGTCTTTCCATCTGGGGTGTCCCACCCGGCCATGTGGCTTCTGTCGGGCTTGGAGAGGTCCCTGTGCTTTGATCAGGTTCTGTGTTTAGGTCCCGGCCCGACACACCAGCTACAATTGCAACCCGATCTTAAGCAGTGGTCTGGGTCTCTGAGGTTGCTGGACCAGTGTTTGAGGCCGTCACCACCACTTAGTGCTGGGTGTTTCTCAGGGGCATCAGAACTCTGGGGATCTGGATTTTGTGCATGGAACTTCACAATCTAAATAAGTAGACTGTTTATTGCGGTCACTGTTTGCTTATGTGTTGTCTTTTTGTCCTGGTCTGTTGTGTTGTGGGGTTTTAGCCTCTTTGGTGTTTCACAGATTAAACCACTACGCTGGTTATTACTGTCACTACTCGTCTGTGTGTTTTTTGTCTGTCTTTGTGTTGTTGCTCGGGTGTTTAGGCCTCCTTGATAGTAATTGTTTGTTAGTTTTAAATAAAGCATGATAGGTTGGTCAAGGAGGGCCGATGAAGGTCACACACTTACACACACTCACCTATGCACTATATATTGTCTGTCTGTTGCTAGATTAAATTGCATATATATAAAAAATGGTTGTGCCAGTCTTGGCATATACCACAACTATATATGCAGACAGGAAAAGAAAAAAGAAAAACCCAGGTGACCAAGTTGATGAAGATGAGGCTCATCTTCATCAACGTGGTGAGGACATTGATGACCCACGTCCACCACAGCCCAACAACCACGATGCATCTCATTACAGAGACAGGATTTGTGCCATCATTTGAAGACAGAATACACGCTCCCCACCTATGTTTTTTTTTTCATCACAGTTCTTTCTCTTTCACATATTTGTGAGCTTGTGTGCTGTATGCCACAGCTTGATGTGAGGTACTTCAGGTCATGTTTGGTAATGTAAATCCAATTCAACTTCCTTGTGATACTTGTGGAGGCTCTCAGGCTTTCAGTTAACTTTTGACTGAAGTGGAAACTGGATGGTAAGAACCCAGGCTAAATCAGCAGGGGATCTCAGAGTTTCAGTGGTCCCCAGAGGCAGGATCACCTCATATTTGTGAATGTGGCTAGCCAACTACTGCTTCTTTCGCAAGGTCACTCAGTTTTTCAATGAGATTTAAAATAACACATTTCTTTTCCAACATCTTATTTTGAATGTTGTTGTAGTAGTAAGTGAATTATTCTTTCTTGTTGTTGTCTGATTTATTTTAATTGACTCAAAATTTAGTCCATGCAGACAGTCATTTTTTTTCTCATATCCCCTTCTTCTCGTCTCTTTCAGTCTTCTCCAGCGGGGCCAGTTCAGGACTCACAATAACTCCAATGGAGCCATCCTCCGCTCAGCATGGGCCTTGTACGTTTCATGAAATGGTCGGCTGGCAGGCTTTTTTTGAGCAGTCACTGGTGTCTGTGTTCTTTGAGTGGCAGTGGAGGGACCAGGCTGCTGTTCAGTATTACTGGCTTGGTTTATGGATGAAAACTGTTCTTCTGTAGAAGTTGCTGAATGAGTTTGAGTTGGAAAGAGTGGTGTCAAGATGATAGTGCCAGGTGGTGCACTCCCTACTCCAGAACTACCAAATATGTCATCATTAGCTGTGAAAAGACACAATTGACAAAGACAAGAATTGCAGTTAGTTAGTCAAACAGGCACATTTCTTTTCACTCTTGCATTTGCTGTTGGTGGTAAAATACTCAACAGGGAAAACGGAAAGCAGCACCAGGATTTTTATCCACTGGAAGATTATAATGCTCATAATTCCAACGACCACTTATGATGACAAAAAAAAAAGTTCAACCACTTAGCATGTAATATTCCCACAAAATTTTGCCCTCTCCTGTTGCCCAACTTCTGTCTTTAGCTCGTCAACATGTTCCCAAGTGTTTTCCTAATTTTTTCATTAGTGAATTTGTGTCCTTTGTTTGTGAAAGCTTTTTCCAATTTTTTGTAGAATGCTGGTTTTGTTATTATTGTAGAGGTAGCTGATGTGTCCTGGTCAGCTCAAGCAGTAGTAGTGTTGTCCTGTGTGTGAAATCTGTAGATACATGATTAGTGTTCAAGATATCTGATTTTATTTTAATCATTAGAGTACAAACCTTTACTGTACCTGTCTGGGACTCCTGGCATTCTGGCTAGTCAGTTGGAGAAGAAACCGANTACAAACCTTTACTGTACCTGTCTGGGACTCCTGGCATTCTGGCTAGTCAGTTGGAGAAGAAACCGATCTGTCTGTAGAAGATGACTGCTGTGGTGAGAGTTTTTTTGTTTAACCAGGAGTGGGTCACTGGGTGTGTGTGGCTCCTGGCTGAATCTGAATAGGGATGGCAGTGAAGGAAGCATGTGGCTGGGCTGAAGGTGTGGGGCACCGGGATGATGTTGTGAATTGAGGAGCAGGGAAGACAGGAAGCGGCGTGGCAACGGTGCATGGATTGGAGGTCTGCTGTACTGCCATTTGTGGGTTCACTGCAGATGACACCAAGAAGACCAGAAAATGGAACAGAATGTTGTTTATGCATTTATTTTTTGCCTAATAAAAAGAGAATGTACAATACCTACATTGTGTCTTACAGCTCTTGTAGGAAAGCCCGAAATGCTGGCACCGTGATTGACAGTTGGGTGGGGCCAGTTGGACTCCGCAGAGAGCAGCAGGTGGCTTCTGTCAGTCAGCAGGTGCGTGTCACATGGACATTAGACAGACCTTGCACTGGACATTCAACTCCTTTCTCCATTTCTCCTGTTTGTGTGTGTGTGTGAATGCTATCCATGTAAGTAAATAATTCTCATTGTTAGCACTCCATGTGTACTGTTGATATTTGTAGCTGTCTGTATATCATTTCTGGTTGTATTATATAATGCTAGCTAACCTCTATATCCGACCATGTGCTCGTGGTATTTAGCTCGTTTTACCTGTTTACCTTCCAATGCCGTTCTGTACTAATTAATAGTTGTTCCACAGTTATTAGTGAATGTAATTCTGTTAATTCGTTGTATAAATAATTTAGCAGTTACTTGCTGTTTATTGGTGTTTTAAAATATGTTGCTGAAGCTCCTATGGTTAATTACTGTGTTGGATAGTTAGTATAATCCTACATTATTATGTAATGGGGATGATGTATGGATCACTGATTGAGTTGTTTTGTTGTTATTTCAAGACCACACACATACACACCCATAGATCCCTCCAACCCATACATATCAATACCCTGCAACTGTACAAACCCAGCTATCCGGAATAAACTTCTCCTTGGACTCTTTGATCGGAGTCATTCCTTGGTGTTTCCAACCCAGATAAGTGACCAGAAGGTCCCACTTCCATACAGCTCTTACTTGCTCCATGATGAAAGCTGCATACTTGTTATCTGGCAAAGTAAATGCCAATAAATAATTTCCATCTAAGTTTATAATGGTATGAAGGTATCTTGTTTTTTGTTTTTGGTTTGTTTTTTTTACTCACCAGTTTTCAACCTTTCTGCCATTTCTCGGCCCACACAAAGTTTAATGGCACCCTTTTCATTTTTTAATGTGATTTGCACTTCATCCATTGTTGCTGGTTTCCAATCAGCTTTGGCAGGTTATACACCTTGTTGCATAACAAATCACCAAGCACCTGAGGGCTGTACCACGAAGCGAGATTAGTGGCTTAGCGAGGTATGTTGAGCCTAAAGCCAGGGTTTTCAGTACCACGAAGGTGGCTCTCTTTTAACCTGGTTGGATCACCATGGCAACTCATGCTGCAAACATCACCTGGTCGGACCAGGTTTTGTTCAGAGTTTCAGCTTGAAATCGACTATTTTGCGTCACCCTTTGCAAACTTGTCGAGCCGTGTTAGGAATGCTACCGAACAGAGCCGTGAGTTAAAGTAGCGCAAACTGTATGCATAACAATCACTAGTTTTTGACCAAATCAAAGTGAAATTATATATATATATATAATTTCATGCTAATTTCATAATTTCATGATAATGGGTACCTTCGTGGTACCCATTATCTCTGACTGGAGTTTTAGGCTTTGTCGAGCCAGCTAAGGCAAAGAAACCCTGGCTCTGTTGAACGTGCTTTGTGGTTTTAATGCATACAGTTTGCACTACTTTAAGTCACAGGTCCATATATATATGCACACACACACACCACCACAAACATATGTTTGTGGTGTTCCTGGGCCACTTGCCCACACTTGCTATAAAAGAAGCCTTCTATAAAATCCCAGGTAACATACATTAATAGTTCACTATATTATGAATCAGTATGACGTTTACATTAATAATACAGAANCAGGTAACATACATTAATAGTTCACTATATTATGAATCAGTATGACGTTTACATTAATAATACAGAATACTGTATTATGAATCAGTATGACGTTTACATTAATAGTATACTACATCATGAATCAGTTTATCAGTTTACATTAATAGTATACAGTGTACAGTGCCGATAGAACGCCGATTAAAAATTTGATTGGGTCGACAAACAAAATTAATTTCACTTTGATTTGGTCAAAAACTAGTGATTGTTATGTATCCTGCATGGACAGTGTCANAATTAATTTCACTTTGATTTGGTCAAAAACTAGTGATTGTTATGTATCCTGCATGGACAGTGTCAGACCTAAATGCAGTTGAGTATAATATTTAAATCTGCTGCATCAAGTTTAAAGTGTCAGAGCTGTAGAATGTGCAGCATCACGTTAGGAATAAACAATGGCATTTAGATGCATTGAGTGGTAAATTACAGAAAACCTGTGCATAAACTATCAGCAACTTTCTGCAGCATTCCTCCCTAGCCTTATTTGCAGCAACGGTGTTGCTTTTAGCAGTTATGATGTGTTTCAAATCTTCATAACGCTGTGATAACTTTGCTCCTCCTGACTGAAATAAACAGCTCTGATTGGTCCATTTGTCCAGTAGTAGAGGTAAATGAAGCTGACATGCCCCCTTTATGGGAACACGCACAGAGCTTGATGAGGAAAGCCTGGGTTGACAAAGACGGTTGATAACCACCTTCGTGGTACCCATTATCTCTGACTGGAGTTTTAGGCTTTGTCGAGCCAGCTAAGGCAAAGAAACCCTGGCTCTGTTGAACGTGCTTTGTGGTACAGCCCTCTGCTGAAAATGCTCCAGATCTCTTTATGTGGGGATTGACAACACATAGGGCTCATCAACAGTGATTGCTGTTATGTTCTGATGACTTTGCTTATCATCTTCTCTTAGGTTCTTGGTTTATAGGTCCTGAACTAATTTTCACAACTTTTTGTAAATTGTTGGTTTAAAAGTATGAGAAGGGATAGCTCTATTCATGAAAATGTAATTAAGATCTAAATTTTGATAACACAGGACACTTAAAATAAATGCATACAGCATTGTTGCATAGGAAGTCTTAGTTACTAAGATATTGTAATAGTAATCCATCCAACAATATTGTATAATGTTCTGTGTGATAGGCCTACTGTAGGCCTTAGGGTATTCATTTGTCATATGTTTACATACTGTGTTATTTATGACAGCCTTTAAATCCACGTAGAACATTATGTCAAGTTCAATTTGATCAATAGCCAAAATGTTCTCACCTCTACATAGGCTACAAATAATTGGTTTTCATTCACTGACATTCTAGATGTAATTATACTCAGTTCTTTCCAAAATGTTATTCTAATAACAATAAAATCTGTTTTGTTACCAAAGGAATTTGTGTCATTACGCTTTTTAAAAGTATTTAAGGTTCTGTTATTGTATCTGGAATTTTGGAAATACTTTCTGCCTCTCTGGCTGGAAAAAGTTGCCATCAGCATGTATTCTGTTAACAGAATAAACCTTCAAAATCAGACAAATAAAATCAGAATCTGTCCAATTTTTTTTTTTTTATTCTTTCATCATAAATTATACAAAACACTTTAAGAGATACAAATAGCAAGAAAACAACAAACAGAACCTCTCCATTTCAAAAAAATGAAAACTTTATAATAAAACATATTGTTGTGCCACCATCTAAACCAATCAGCTGTTAGATCAGGTGAAAGCCAGGCATTTCCCATCATGCCCTGAGGCCGTGCAGTCGGTGGAGAGCAACTGTGGCACCTGCTCCAAAGTCTGCAGCCGCCTTGATCTCAGAGGTTATTGTTGCTACGTTTGACTGACGTCAGAGCAAGTCGGGATCAAGTCGGACAGAAATCTAACCGGCATGCATTGTGCGCTGATCGCCAGTGGTCGATTCTGCGCACGGCCTGGCTCATCTCGAACAAACCTAGGATATCCAAATTATGTCTGTGGACCAAGAGGAAGCTGAGTGTCAAGATATTAATCTGGTGTGTGAAATAACTCAAATTTATACATGTTCTGAATAATTTTGTTAGTCTTTGGCATTTAAACGAATCTGGAAAACCACTGCAGTGAGTGCTCTTGGCTCTGTCGTGTTTCAACCGCAATTTTGAAAACCTGATTGGTTACAGACGTTTCCTGTTATGGGCATGCTTCCTATGCTGCTGTCAGAAACATCAAGCTGCCCCGGAGAAGGCTATTTATGCACGAACAGTAACAGTAACTATATAATATTAAAGTTTAAATCTTGTAACTTATATAACTTAGTACTTCACTACAATTTTTCCATTGTAATTTTTTTACTTTTTTTTCCTAATAACTTTATTAACATATACATACACATAACAATACACACATATACTGTAAATACATACATAAACATGTACAGACACGGAATTACATATACATTATATACATACACATCTCCATATATATATTTACCCATATATGCATACACATATAAGCATATATATGTGTATATATATATACATATATATATACACGTATATATATATACATATATATACACATATATATATACATATATATATATACACACATATATATATACATATATATATATACACACATATATATATACATATATATATACGTAAGTTACATAAGGTAGCACATTATATTTAAATTAATAACAGAATACTTAGGATTATTTTTAAATACTTAGAGATATTTGAAAGAAAGAGAGGGCAAGAAAGAGAAATCAGTTCTGTATGTACTGAAAAAAAGGTGACCAAGTCTCTTTAAAGGATTTGTCTTTATCATTTATGGATGTTGTTAGTTTTTCCAAATTAGAATGTACTGTTAACAAATTAAGCCAGTGGATTGTTAAGAGTTTTGATCTGTCTTTCCAATTAAGTAAAATAATTTCTTTTGCTACTGTCAATGCAGTTAGCAGAAATGATTGTAGGTGCTTAGAAATGCTTAATGAAGACAGGTCCCCAAGTAAAGCTATTATGGGACACTGGAATGCTGAGGCCAAGAACCTCTGACAGCCTGCTCATGACCTCTGACCAAAAGTGCTGAATGTGTGGGCAGAGCCAAAGAGCATGAAAGTAATCATCAATGAAAGTTGGACAATGTGAACACATATTGTTTTGTGTAAAACCCATGCGGTAAAGTTTATGAGTTGTTAAGTGTGTTCTATGTATTCTACCTTGTATTGAATTAGTTGAATTTTACTGTTACAAAACATGGAGTATATATATTATTAGACTGTTTGTCAATTGATGTTATGGTCAACACCAACATCAATAGTCCATTTTTGAGTTGGAAATGCTATTGACCTATCCATAGATATTAATGATTTATATAATTGTGATAACAATTTCTTTGTCTTTAACGATGTAAGCACTTGATAAAGAGGAGACGTGTATTTGTTCAAAGTTGTAAAACCAATCATTTTCCTTATAACTTCTTTTAATTGTATGTATTGGAAATGAGAATTGTTGGGCATTGTGTATTTTGACTGAATAGTCAAAGGTCTTGAACAAGCCATCGTTATATGTCACCCAGGCTAGCTACTCCTCTTCGACTCCAAGATGGAAAATGGTTTTATTGTTGATTAGAAACACTGGATTATGCCATAGTGGTGTGCAGGATGATGGTTCCAAACTATAGTGTAATATATCACGTACCTTCCACCAGGCATTAAGAGTAGTATTGATGGTAATATTATTTTTATAGCTTGGGTGAGTTTTTATCTTTTTGTCAATGGATGGGAGGTATTTAATATCTAATTCTGGGATCAAGTCATTTTCTATTTCTAACCAGGGTGAATTTAAATTGTGAATCCAATGATATACATAAATCAACTGCTGAGAGAGAAAATAAAAAAGAAAGTTTGGGGCACCAAGACCTCCAAATTGTTTAGGCTTTTGGAGGGTGGCTGATTTTATTCAAGGTTTTTGATTCTTCCAATAAAAGTTAGTTGTTACAGTGTTAAGGTAGGAGAACCAGCCTGGGGATGGAAAAAAGGTAATTTTTGGAAGTATATTCATTTTTGTAGTAGATATACGACCAAGTAGAGGTAGTTTTTTCCATCTCTCCAAAGTGTTCTGTATTTGTTGTGAAAGAGGAGCATGGTTAAGCTTGAATAGATCATTAAGGCAAGGTGATATATAGATTCCAAGATATTTAATCTTCTTAGTTATGCATTTAAAGGGGTAGTTCTCAACCTCAGCATCCCAGTTCAGATTGCTAATAGGCAGAATCTCGGATTTCCCACAATTGATGGAGTAGCCAGATACTCTACTAAAATTGTTAATCAGATTGTGGACTAATGGAAGGGAAGATGATGGATTTGTAATGTATAACAAAATATCATCAGCATATAAATTTATTTTGTGATGGTGTAACTTAGATTGAATTCCAGAAATATTATGGGATTGTCTAATTGCAGCAGCTAGGGGTTCAATGAAAAGAGCAAACAGTAAAGGGGATAATGGGCATCCCTGTTGAGTACCCCTTTTTAAATGAAATGGTTTTGATATGATTCCATTGGTTATGACAGACGCTGTAGGTGAGTTATAAAGTGTTTTAATCCAATTAATGATATATGATTTGAAACCAAAATGACTGAGGTGAAGAGAAAAGACCACTCCACCCTGTCAAAGGCCTTTCTGCATTGAGAGATGCTATTATAAACGGTGGTTTGTTTTTGGTCATAGAGTTGTTATAATAATTAATTATATTAATTTGTCTTCTTTGTGTTTTCTGAGGAGTGTCTCCCTTTAATAAATCCAGTTTGATCTGTATGTATTAAAGTTGTGATTACAGATTTTAACCTAAGTGATAGTGCTTTACTTATGATTTTTATATCTATGTTGATTAATGATATTGGTCGAAAGTTGGAACATTGGGTGAGATCTTTATCCGTTTTTGGGATAAGAGTGATGTAAGCAGTATTCATGTGATCTGGAATGATTCCTTTTTCACTAATTTCCAAGATGACTTTTGAAAATAGGGGGGAGAAAAGAGGCCAGAACTGTCTATAAATTTCTGCTGGGTAACTGTCTGGACCTGATGACTTATTATTCGGCATGCGGTGTAGTGCCTTGGTTATTTCCTGTACAGACAGAGGTTTTTCTAATATTTCTGTTTGCATTTCAGATATTTTGGGTAAGAAGACACTCCTCAGAAATAATTTTGCATGTTCTGATGACATCTTCTGGTCTGAAGTGAAAAGGTTTGAATAATAAGATTTAAATGAGTCATTTATTACCAAAGGGTCTTGAGTTATGTTTCCTGATGAATCGGTAATTGATGTAATGATAGATTTCTCTGTTTGTTGCTTCAATTGATTTGNTTCCTGATGAATCGGTAATTGATGTAATGATAGATTTCTCTGTTTGTTGCTTCAATTGATTTGCCAAGTATTTACCAGTTTTATCTCTGAATTCAAATTGCTGCTGTCTGAGTTTGAGAAGTATTTGTTCTGTTTGTTTGTTTAATATATCATTCAGTTCATTGTTGGTTCTCATAAGTTCCTTAATAACTGATTCTGTGGACCCCTGAGAGACCAGAAGGTCCAGTCTCTTCCCCTCACCCTGTAAAAACTGCTTTCTTGACAACTGCTTTTTGTTCATGTGCAAACTGTATGATATTGTTTTTCCTTCTTAACAGATTTTGCAGTTTCCCATAATGTACATGCTGACATTCCTTCAGTGTCATTGGTCTCCATAGAGGATATCCATTCCCATTCAAAGAATTGAAGAAAATCCTTGTCCTTAAGTAATGAAATATTAAAACACCATCTGGAGGGTTGATGTAGTTGGTGTTGATGTTGTAGTTGATGTAGTCTGCCAGAAAAGTGATGCTAATGGGAGCATGGTCAGAGATAGTGATAGCATGAATAACAGTGTCAGTGATTCAATGTGTGATGGAGTTATCTGTCAAAAAATAGTCTATACGGGAATAAGATTTATGGTAAGGAGAGTAATGAGTAGTCCTTGTTAATGGGGTTTTTAATTCTTCATATATCCACCAGTCCACAATCTGACATATAATGTTTAATAAGGGATGAAGAATGATTAAGGTTACCAGAAGTGATAGATGAGCGGTCTAAATCTTGGTCTAATACTGTATTAAAATCTCCACCTAAAATAATAATTGAGTCAGAGAAATTAAGAAGTTCAGAAAATAGTGAGTGAAAGAAAGAGGGTGTATCTATGTTGGGGCCATATGTATTAGCAAGTGTTACTTTTTCTTTTCCAATAGTTCCGTTAATAATAATAAAACGGCCTTCCAATTCAATCAATGTCGAGTTATGGAAAAAAAGGAACATTTTGACCAATAAGAATGGATACCCCTCTTTTTTTGGAACTGAATGTGGAATGAAAAGTCTGGCTAATCCACTTAGCCTTTAATTTCCGAGACTCTGCTTCTGTAAGGTGAGCTTCCTGTAAGAAACGAATATCTGATTTCAACTTATACAAGTGATTCAATATCTTTGTTCTTTTTGCTGGAGAGCTGATTCCTCTTATATTCCAAGATGTTATTTTGATAGGTAAAACCATATGAATAGTGTTAGTATAGATGATGTTTTGAAATACAATGTGCACCAAAAAAAAGTAAATGAATACAAGTGTATGTTGATACACAAAGTAAAACCATGGCAGACACAAAAACATGATCCATACAACAGGAGACACTAAAACAAGACACAAGTGAAGGAAACAACATATTAGGATCAGTGAGACTAAGCATAGGAATTTTTGTTGTAGCTAAGTTTTTTGGAGTGATGTAAATGAATTATTTTTGAAANGACTAAGCATAGGAATTTTTGTTGTAGCTAAGTTTTTTGGAGTGATGTAAATGAATTATTTTTGAAAAGCTAACATATTTTATCATTTTTATATATTCCAGAAGAGTATGTACTGCAACAGAAATATAAAACAGATTTAAGTTGCATAGGTGATGACTGATCGGAAAGGCTTGAATTATTAGCAACTGTATCAAGTTGAGATGGCTAGACTATATAACTGAATTTAGTGAAACGAAAGAATTTAGCCTTCAATATCTTTAGTTCCAAGAAACCTTTACAATGAGTTATGAAAAGGTGAATATACATGGGTATGGCATATTATACAATTTAAAGTAGGCAGAAAGGCCACACACACACACACACACACACACACACACACACATCAGAAAAAAANTAAAGTAGGCAGAAAGGCCACACACACACACACACACACACACACACACACACATCAGAAAAAAACTATTACAAAGGAGAAAATGTTAAAAGAAAGTACAAGAGATTTCTTACATCTTGTTGGCATCCCTTATTTCAATATTTCTATTTCCTTTATTATCATAATTATCAAAATTTCAATCTTTATAGCACCTGTCCCCACCATCTTAATTCTCACCTTCACCACCACCATTATCATTCCTAATTATAATAATAATTTTGATACTACCAATAAGTTTAACTTTATTTTCCAACAAAAAATATTATGTATGACATAACTGAGGATTTTTGGAGGTACAGACTTGTATGTGGGCAGCCCTTGGTCACTTAGCAGCAGAGCACCCCCTCAGACCCTTCTTGACAAGGAAGCAGCCTAGGAAGCAGCCTGCTGCTCATGGGACCAATATGATATGGCCATTTTCACCAGCATAGTTTATTTTGTACTCACATATTTGCCCATCAGTCTGATTCCTTGTAAATGGAATATTCACTCCCATTTAACTACAATTATCATGTAGTAGTGGTAGTGAAAACATAAGATAGTTGGCGAAAGCAGTGACCCCAATAACCAATTAGGTATTTAGCTGAATATTATATTTAATTTCATATTACTTATGTTTGTATAATATTTTATATAGTATTTGCACTATTTATTATTTCTTATATGTTGTATACACACCCCTAAACCCACCCACCCACACATAACCACACACACAAACTCACACACACATTCAAATATAGTAAGGTATGCCACCTATCACAGAAAAAAAAGAAGGAATAGGGATTGTGCACAAATATTTTGTCTCCGCTATGATACTTCACGAAATACATTACGTGTATTAGCATGCTATGCAATACCTTTCCATCAGATCAGACAGCTCAGAGTTCCATAGCAGTAGGTAGAGTTTTTAGAACAGCCACGGGTGATGTCTGGGTCTTTGAATAACATCTTATTAATATAAAGTTTGTCGCGATTTAGACTCACCCTAACGTTACCCTTTTTTCTGTGTTCGTGAAACAGTGGAAGAAGTTTTCTTCGTCATTCCAGGATGACCGGTGGATATTGTTCATTAATTCCAAAGTCTTTTCCTTTCAGTCTTTTCCCCATGCTCCTGATGAGTTCTCGTTGCTGAAAGTGTTTGAATCGAGCTATGATGGGCTGGGGATGGGTTGGGGCAGCCTGCCCACTTGTCTAGGTTGTTTTGAGAGCGTCGGAATAACTTTTCTTTCTTCCAAGGCGGTGTACTCGGCTAAATGTGATGCTGTTCAGCGTTTCCTCCAGTACTTGCAGTTCTTTTCTGATGAATTCTTTAAGTATATCCTCCGGTTTCTCGTTTGTTTCTGCTATCCCCCTGAAGATTAAGTTATCTCTCATTGATCTGGTCTGTAAATCAATTATATTTTCTTTCAGTTCTTTGTTTTCTTTTTTTATAGTTGCTAAGTCGTTGGATAATTCATGGACAGTAGCTCTTAATTCTGTGGTTTCTGCCTCGTATTTAGCAATCATAGCTTGTAGCTCTTTCACTTCCGAGTAAACAGAATCTAGCAGATCTAGCTTACTCAGTTTATCGAGATGTTTTTTTTCTTCCACGAGCATTATAATGCTCGTGGAAGAATGACCAATGGTTTACGTAAAAAAATTATGGCAACAAAGTGACACTTGATATAATTGAGTAGATTTTAAGTACTACAACTTTGATTAAAAAGTACTGAATATATTAACTACATTTAAACAAAAAAAGAAAAGTACATGGCAATAAAAGCAACAGTTAAAATGTGTTGGATTTAGTAATAGCATGCCAAATGATGAGTTATATAGCCCAAAAATATTTAGTAAATACAAACCAATTTCACAAGGAAAATTGATTTATATTTACTAATTATTTGGGTGAAATTGACTTATATGTATTAATTAGTTAGGTGAAATTGATTTATATTTATTAATTAGCTAAATGAAATTGATTTACATTTATTAGTTAGGTGAAATTGATTTATATTTACTAATTATCTGGGTAAAATTGATCTAAGTTTACAAAAAATCTGGATAAAAATGATTTGAATTCACTAAATAAAATACATTATATAACTCATATTTTAGCACATTGTTGCTTAATTCAACACATTTACACTGCTAATCTTGTTTCTATGTCCCTAAATTAATAGTTTAAATTCAATTTTTAATTGCTATCCCAGGACTTTAAATCTATTCAATAATTTTGAATGTCACTTTGTTGCCATAATTTTTTTTTATGTCTAATTCACTCAATATCACGGCTTCTTGGTGTCACAGTTTACTTAAGTAACAGATTATTATGCATAAAAAGTAGAGCAGGTAAACATATATTTGTGGAACTTTGTATAAACATGTTTATCCCACATTTTTAAAGTACAAAATGGCAAAATACAATCAAAACAACAAGGGGCTATACGAAAACAGACAGAAAAACATTTGTTTACATAGGGATGCAATGTATACTGGCAATGACAAAATTTTCAGACTGCAGTTTGTTTTTCTTATTTTTATATGAAATATTTGATTTCTTACATCTGCNACAAAATTTTCAGACTGCAGTTTGTTTTTCTTATTTTTATATGAAATATTTGATTTCTTACATCTGCCAGTTAAAATCCCCAGGGCCAATACGTTTTTTAAAATGGCTAAAAGTAAGACATTAATATAACAGATGTTGACTGACTTGGAGACCTAGAGTACTTCTATTTATCTTACTTCTTCATTATTTGCTAAAATGTGACATTCTTGACACATTCATTTGTTTAAACTCCTCAATTTAAACATGCCAAATTTGTATCCCTGGCGTACACAGTGAAACCACAAGGTACAAGAACCGTTGCCTGTTTCAAAAACATGACAAAGGTCAAAAACATGATGCCACTCCCTATGGCTAATTGGATTTTTCTCACCTGCAGCTTTGAAACTCAAGNAAAAACATGATGCCACTCCCTATGGCTAATTGGATTTTTCTCACCTGCAGCTTTGAAACTCAAGCATTTAACAAAGCCTTGAAGATAACCATGTATCAGTTTTGACATCAACTTTACAACTTTACAACTTTCCCTTTCATTCTGTAAGGGTTCTTTTGAAGCTCAATCATTTAACAAAGCCTTGAAGATAGCCATGTAACAGTTTTGACAGTAACTTTACAATTCCCTTTTATTCTGTAAGCGTCCCTTTTCTTAAGCCAGTAGCTTATTCTTGAGGCTGTTCACTTTTGGAGACAGCTTTGAACAATCCAGCTCGAGGAAGAGTTTCTGAAAGACTTCAAGTGTGTACATGAGCTCCTTGGGATAGGCAAGATTCACTGCATATGTCAAGCCAATGAGCATGGAGCAAGGCCTTGGGAAGTTACCCAGAGCAGTCAGGACTTTGATGCTGTCTACCATAATACTGATGTCACCAGGATCCTCTGACGTATTAGTCTTGATGTTGCAGATTTTCATCCTCTGAACAGCAAGGTCCTGTGACACACTGTCCTCATCAGCATCCTGAAATATCAAAAACATTGTGTATTTCAGATTATAAAGCCAAAGGAGAAGTTCCTAATTGAACATCTCCCAAACTGCTTTCAACCCTTTGGACAAGAAAACCTGTGGCCATCATAGCTGTTGTACATAATGCACCCTACTTATGTCAGTGTTTTCAAAAAATTAGAAATAATGTACTTACAAAAACATATTTGCATGCCTGATAAGTTAAAAAGGATCCAATCAGCTCACCAATAAATTAAAAAATTCAATGATACCAGAGATAATGGTCTAAACTGAGTCAAAGTTGTAAATTAAATGTTTTAAATTAAATCAGTCCATTGCTACATAAATGTATTTCTTCCTGGCACTTGAGTATTGAAGGATATCTTATTCTACATTCTCCAACACAGACTGGTCACCTGTCAATCTCTATATTGAACTGTAAGGTAATTCCTGAAGCTTGAAATCATCCACAGCAACTGATGAACTCTGCTCCTTCGCTTATTGTAGAAGTTGCCTCAGTCTCTCTGTCTCTCAGCTGCTTTGTGAATAGCTCTTACGAAAAAAACTCTTAGCTAGGAATTTGAGGGCCAAGTTATTAAGACTTTAAGTAAACTACTGATAACTTTTCAGTTTTGCCAGTTGGTAAAATCAGATTGAAATGGCGAGTATTTAATAATACCTCCTATTTCTGCAGTAGTCCTTAAAAATCCTAAATGGAAAACAAAAACTTCACACACTTACATAGAGGACAATAACTGCTTGCATGACTCAACAAAACTATAAAATTCAGTAGCTTACCAAGAATTATTGGGGCAAATATAGCTATTACTGTATTTTGTGAGATGACCTTCCCAAGACATAGTGGGTAAGGTAACAGAGATCACCTTCTTTATATTTTAACATGTATTTCAACTTACATCATACTCTTTTAAGAGTTGATCTGTAGATTCCCCAGGGTATACCATCAAACACTGAATGACAACATCTCTAGTCATGTTGATGTTAGGATTGCTTGGAGCCTAAAATGACAAAAATAAACATTATTCAAGTTCATGGTGTAAAAGTCTTCCACTGACCAAAAACTTGTCCAAGTTGCAATTTTTAACACTAGATAGCTTATATTACTGTTAAACAATCCCCTATCAAAGATCATTGACATGCTGTTTCAGGTACCAGTCTAATGAAACACTTCTTGTCATTACTGAGGTTTCCAGGGAAGCTGCTATGACTCCAGGAAGCNCCAGTCTAATGAAACACTTCTTGTCATTACTGAGGTTTCCAGGGAAGCTGCTATGACTCCAGGAAGTTGTTGGTCCCAGTAGAGAAAGTGTATGGCACAGAAGCTCTCATAAAAACCACATTTTACACCTTGCTTTTTGTATACAAACAAGAAATAACATGTTAATCAGGCAGCTTTAGATGCGCTGGTAGGCAAATTTTGTTACCTTGAAAGAGCCACATTAGCTGCTTCCCTGTTTACAGTTTTTATAAATTATTCTGTTGGTTGTAGCTTCATATTTATAATACAGATATGGGAGTTGTATCAATCTGAAAATCTAATTCTTAGAGAGAATGCAAACAAGCTTATTACCCAAAATACTGACCTATTCCTTTAAGCAGCAAGCACACAGAGCTGAGTGGCAGCTGATGCTAAACGATTCAGATGTTGAAAGTTACTGGTATACAGAAAAAACACTGGAGGGAGCAGGGATGGGTATCGTTAGGATTTTATCAATACTACTACTCTTATCGATACTCCTTATTGGTTTGGTTCTTTATCAATACTCTTATCGGTTCTTTTTCATTAAATAATTGTTTTTTTAAAAATAGCCTAGGCTATATTATTTAAAAAAAAATAGTACATTCAGAACAGGATTAGAATTTATTTATATTTTAAATATAACTAAATGTTGTTTTGAGAGCAGCAACAGTAAAGTTTACAACAGCAAAGTCACTATATGAACTCAATAATATATCACTGGAAATCAGTAAAATAAATCATCCTGCTGACATAAATACTGAGTGAAGTGTAGAAAGAATGAAGAACACAGACATCAGTCAGTGTCCTCTGTCCTCCTCTGATGTGTTAACTGTCTGCAAGTACCGCTGGTAGAGAGAGGAGGAGCTGGTTTGTCTCAGCCAGCAGCTAAGTTTACAAGAATTTAAGATAAGTGGAAAACTAAGCTAAACAGTTAGACTACATACAGAGAGAATCACAGGCTAACATTACCTCCTGTAGATTTAAGTAATAAGAAAATGGTATTCCAGCAGTTTGATCACAAAAATCCCTAAAATAAAATATTGGCAAACATATCCTCATTGAAGGATACCTGGATTAGCATAGCCTACAATTTCAACCCCATGGTTCTGCCCTTGGAGTGGAAGAGGTTCAGAAGCCTGGGAGTGTATTCGTCTAGCTTGGACATGAACTTTGA
>VXCM01007842.1:0-19533 GCA_014773175.1 Lucifuga dentata
GACTGTACATTTTGATTACAACAAGTTGCTGTATTTCATTTGTACAGTAGAGGTACTGTAAATTTTGCAGTAGCCTGCTGCCAGTAATTTACTGTTATTTTAAATTTTTTACAGCAAAGCACTGTGCATTTTGATTACAATAAGTTACTGTATTTCTTTTATACAGTGAATTACTGTAAATTTTACAGTAGCCTGCTGGCAAAATTGCTGCCAGTAATTTACTGTATTCTTACAGTAAAATGTTTTACAGTGCACCATCAGCAGGTTGACACAAGCAAGGTGCAGGATGATGGCATCAGCTGGGAGGAGCCCGTTCTCCTGGTACAGAGATGAGAGGAATGCCAAGATGATGATGCTATTACCTGGGAATCCCATAACAGTGAGGGACAGATAAAGCATCCCACGAACAAATATCTCTGATGGCATTCCTGCAAGAGTAGAAAGAAAAGCAAGAACGAATAAAAGAAATAACAATGACAAAATTATAGAGATTGGAACGGCTTTCTGACTAACAGCGCTTAGAAAAATTATTGTAGAAACAGGTTACACTCCTACCTGAGAAGCGTGAAAGTTAATGAAGTGCGAGGAGGACTTGACACTTTGACACACTGATCCCTCTCTCCCAGAAAAATCAGGTTGTTTGTGTTTTTATACTCTCAAACAGGTTGTTTTATCTATTTTGCATGGTCCATTGGCTCAAGACTTGTCTTCCCTCAGCCACCAATTACTTGAGATCAATTCAGATGACTGCTTTTCTCCCCTCACTTGCTGCATTGAAGGGATTTAGATAGACAGCATGACACTGATTCATTTACAGGACACAAACATCCAACCAGTGGGTTGAGTTAATGTTGGTGTTAATGAAGGTATAATAAACATCTTAACATCTTAACATTTATATTCAAAAAAGATTCAAATCCAGTTTTCAACATCACTACAAAAGTCCCCTACAAAAGAAGGGGACTTATTTGATAATTGATACTATAATATGTCATCATTATGAGACCTTCACTGTAACTTTTAATTTCATTTCTACAATCAATATTAAAAACCACTGTCTATTGAAAAGATCTTCTCCTCTTGGTTAGTCAGCAAACAACACCACAGCGCCCTCCAGTGGTGAAAAAATGTAATAAAAGAAAAGCCAGAGGACGTTTCACTCAGTGTGGGTGATAGATCACCTTTGGTTTCATTTTTAGGATCTGACATATTGTCTAATTTATGGTTGTGTAATTCATCCAGAGCAATAAAAAATACGAAAAATGAAATGATACCTAAACTATGAGGACATTATAAGGGCAAATCGACATGGGCAGGCTTGGTGATTAAGTAGCAGCTTGTCTCATATCAGGGAAAGGTATAATGAATATTTATACAATTTCTTGTAGGTATGAGATGAGATATTATGTCCCCCAATGGAGTCAAAATAGAAAAAATATTATATTCGTTAGATTGTCTTATCCGGGCATGATCTACCAAAGAACTTAAAAAGAAGCAAAAATGGAATGACATTAATTTGCCTTATAAAATGTATATTTTAAAGGCCACATAAAAGTGAAATATTCAGAAATTGATGGTACTGATAAGTTCTCTTGAAGTTTGTTTTACTTTGGAATGATACTGGGAGAATGGGATTAAAATATGTTTTTGCCATACTCTCAAGAGATGTGTCTCTCATTGAGCATTGTACATGATTCTGAGTCTGTCTTGTGTTATTTTAAAAAAACAAAACTGCAGTGGGCAAATTCTACAATTTCATGTGTACATTGACAGAGAAAAATGAAGTTCCAAATTATGCCAGTTTGATGTTGCTATGTTCCCCTTACATGCAAATAAGTCTGAGACCCATCAATATCAGAGCAAAATACTGCTAAGCCCAAAGCCTCTTAAACCACGTTTTTGCTGTGGGCCAAATTAAATTCACATTTTCCTGGGTGAGAAACACTGTGAGAGCACTGAATCAATGTCAGTTTCCTTCAACAGCTAAAGCTACTGCATTTACCAGCATAACTAAAGGGCCATATGGTTATTAAATTTGATTTCTCTGACTTCATTTAAGTTCCAGGGAAATAAAGTTAAAGGAATACCTAAACTGAAGTTGCCCAAGGTAATATAGCTTATAGATTGTTTTTTTTTTTCTTCTGAATTTCATGAAATAAATGAAATTTTGTCTCAAATGATGCCATCAAATTTTTTAGCATGCATCCAAAATTAAGAACTGATATTATTTTCTCCATATGGGCAACCCTTGATCAATATCATGTGTGGCATTTACAGCAACAATAACAGACTTCAAGAAATTATCCATTTAGTTTTGGTATGACCTGCAGGTGAAATGGAAAAACAAAACAAATCAAACCTGATGTCAGATGGGGGGAAAGCCAGGATTTTTTGAGCTGGCAGTACAGCAAACTCTACATGATGCAATCCCATGAGAAGGACATGCTTGAACTTGCCATTTTAATTAGCTCTCTGAACATGTAAACATATACTAAACAAGTAGGGACATAACAAATCTATGATCCTTCACTCTAAGGCGTACTCCCAGAAGAGAAGAAGCTTCCCAAACAACATTGTTTCATGCGACACAAATTCCCAATCGGAGTCCTACAACAGAGCAAAATTAGACTTGCAAAATTGACCATTAAGTCTACTGTAAGATACATTTACCATTTCAAATTCCTGCAGATACTGCTGGAAAACATGACTTCAAATTACAAACATCTGCTGTTGCATAAATCAGCACGGAGAGTTTGGATGGTAACAGAACAAATGAGTAGAGCTGACTGTCCCTGTGCCCCCAATTAGTGCAGACATGCATTGTTATACGGCTAATTGTCTTGCACCTCTGTGTGTTTTAACATGTTCCCAAGACATGTAGGAGGAAAGAAGCACAAACTCAAGGACCAGCTGTGCATATAAAAGCCTCTTAATGGTTCATTCAAGGCATAATGAGCCTGTTTTTTCATCAACAATAACTGCACAAGTTGTCTCCGCAGGGGTTATTTAAACGTTTTTAACTCCATGGAGAAATTACATTATAATTCTTCAGGAGACTGGCATGCTATTTTTCTGTTTATAGATATTGAAAACTGGTATGTGGAACCTGAAGAATACCACAAGCTACAAAATTCACATAAGAATTCATGTTATTAATATGGCCTTGAGCACTTTCCTAAGACTAAAACCTAAATTAATCTGGAATGCCATATTGTGGTATAGTCTGAAACGCCTCTATTCATAGTAGACCATAGTGTGACATGTAGATTCATGCCATATTTATCTGAATCTTAAAAATATATTTTAGAGCATAGTTGTGGTGTAGGTTTCAAACCACCCTCAAAGAACTGTTATCTATAAATGATCCAGCTTCAATCATCTTTCTTTTTATAGGGAGCTACACATCAGTGAAACAAATACTTTTCTGTGGTGTTTTTTGGGAGAAAATGGTCAATACTAGAAAGGAGCTCAGAGTATCAAATTTAAAAGCTGAAATTCAGTGTATTCCCTTGCAGTGGTTGCCCTCTGAGACCATCTGAGCTTGATTAATTTGTGGTTTTAATTTTCCAAACTCAGGGCTAAACAGGTTAATGTTCAATGATCTCAAGGGGAATCGGAGACTATAAATTGAAATTACATGGGCTACTAATTGCAGTTTTGGCACAGCAAACTACCTATTATCTGCAAATACAGGTATTTACATTGATCAATCTTCATTAGATGATTTCTTTAGATGCACCTTGATGTAATCACCTTGGAAGATGTCTGCTTTGTGTTTTTAACAGATATGATTCTTTGTGTCTGCTTTGCAAAACATGACCCATGCAGGCATTGCGTCATGGATTTGTGTGTGACCATCAAAGGGGTCTCCTTCCTCTTGCAAACAGGTATGGGCATCTTGGGGAACATGGTGGTGCTGATGGCTTACACACACATCATTTACGCAGAACGCAAGCTCCTTCCTGTGGACATGATCCTGTGCCACCTGGCTTTTGCAAACCTGATGCTGCTGCTAACCCGCTGCGTTCCACAGACCATGACTGTGTTTGGGCTGAGGGACCTGCTGAACGATGCTGGCTGCAAGGTGGTGATCTATGCCTATCGCATCAGCCGGGCCTTGTCAGTCTGCATCACCTGCATGCTGAGTGTGTTCCAAGCAGTGACCATTGCTCCTGCTGGGCCCTGCTTGTCCAAGTTAAAACCTATGCTTCCCTCCTTTGTCATACCCACCTTTGCAGGACTGTGGTTCCTCAACATGGCCATATGTATCGCTGCCCCATTCTTCTCTATGGCTCCACGTAATGGCACTGTACCTGCCTTTACTCTCAACCTGGGCTTCTGCCATGTGGATTTCAGAGACAACCTATCATATGTGATTAATGGGGTGGCAGTGTCTGGAAGGGATTTTGCCTTTGTGGGCCTGATGTTGGCCTCCAGTGGCTATATCCTGTTTCTACTCCACCGCCACAGCCAGCAGGTGAGGGGTATCCGTCGCTCTCAGGGTGGTGCAGAGATCAGGGCAGCCAAAACAGTGGTCACCCTGGTGGTTCTATATGTAGTCTTCTTCGGCATCGACAATGTGATCTGGATTTACATGCTGACAGTGGCTAAGGTTTCGCCAGTGGTGGCTGACATGAGGGTGTTCTTCTCCTCTTGCTACGCTTCTCTCAGCCCCTACTTTATCATTTCCTCCAACAAGAAGGTCAAAGAGAAGATTGTGTGTGCAGCTGACCAAGACCACCCATCAGTGGACGCTAAGGATTCAAACGACAAATGACTCACAAGTTGTCAACTGACCTGCAAGACAGCATATCTACCATACCATTTTGAGCATCTGCACATGGAACATTTTATCCTTTAACCCAGCAATGGACTGTTTAGTAATTGTCTCGCAAAGGTGTCAGTTTTCTGTTTTTTTTATCTTTTAATCACCATTAAAATATATACAGTAACAGCAGTGGTGGTCCTGGGTCCCTTGGCAAGACTACATTTAGCATTTGGTTGGACATCTCAATGCCAATGTTTTTCTTGATTTGTTTTGAAAGCTAGCATACATGACAAAGCTGTGAGGGGATTTAAACTGACAGTCTGATAAGATCCAATATATACCAACTGAGCCACAGCACAAGTTGGAAGTCAGTTATATCTCTTAGAGTAAAATCTGCAGGACAAATGGATAGATTAATTTAATATAATGGATGTCGAAGCACGGCTCAGGTGAACTGTGGTCACAGTTCACCTGAGACACAGACAGCGCCGCACAGACTGGAGTACCTGAGTGCGTGCCGCCCATAAGAGTGGGGAGCGACATCATCGTGTTCGTATGACATACACGAACTGCTGAGCGGTGAGAGGAAGCATTTCTTCGCCACTTTCCTACTTCCCACCCTGGGCAATTGCCTATCTTGCCGAAAAGAAAGACCGCTACTGTGTAAAAAAAAAAAAAAANAAAAAAAAAAAAAAAGCATTATAGTTCGTTTCATCATTAACTCTCATTTACCGAACCCACTGTATTTTTTTTTACTTTCGTTGTGTGTGCGTACGCGCGCGTGTTCACTCATGCTGCGCTCTCATTGGCGCAGAATGCTCTGTAATTTATTTTATTAATTCCCTGAGTAACGTCTGTCAGGTAAACCTTTTATCTCCTCTGCTAAACCTTCAAACCCTCACTAACGTTTGTTTGACAATTATTTATCTTAAATTCTTAAGTTTAACCTAAATTTAAGATTTAAAGCCACGATAGAAGTAGAGGCTTGGTAATCTCGGTATGGGTGCAGCCAGATGTTTTTACTTCTGAAAGATAAAACTCAGGGCAAAATATCACATCTAAAAAAACAACAAACCCCGGAAAAGGGAAGCGGAAGACTTTTCAAATACAAAACAAAAGTGAAGTTAGCTAACTACGGAACACCTGAAATACGTATAGCTATATTCAAACAAAGAAAACATTTAAAAATGCAACTCTTACAGTTATGTTCTTGTTGAGTCGAGTTAATACCGAGCTAATAGTGTTTTTTGAGAGAGTACAGTTCAGTATGCACGTGAACGTTACTCGTCACCAAGTTAAACGTAGCTATTTAACATCTAGTCGCTCTGAGACTGACACTCCGATAATGCACTTGTCGACCAGTTATTTCTTGTGGTAATTGCCAAAAGTCATTCCCATTTTGTGCCAAATCGACCCGTGCTGTTTTATTTCAGGTAAGCCGGTTTTTGTTTGTTTTAATACTTTATTGACTTGCTAACAGGTTTCTAGAGTTAGTTTGACCAGTGTTCCAGATTAACAAGTGACCAAGGTAACTGGTGACTAGTGCTGTGTCGGTGGCTGGTTATAAACAGGCATGTTTTACTGTTGGCTTAATTTTATATTCATGAGTGTAAATTCAGTATCTGTAAAGTGTATTTTTGATGAAGACTATGCTCTTCTTTACAACTTTTGTGGTTCATTAGTACAAGTTTATATATAGTATGTGTGATTATATTTAGACTATAGTGTGTCTGGTGTACCTCCTGACAAATTAATAGTTAAGTCTTGAGCTTTCAAAAGCTGTTAAAAGTGTTAAAAGCAGAATGAATTATTTAGTTGCTTTCTTATCTATTTTCATTAAAAGGACTAAATGCTCTTTTTTTTTTTTTTTTANTTTTTTTTTTTTTTTTAATTATCAGCGAGCCAGTGAAAAAGCACATAATAAGTAATGATCTTATTTTCACTTCACTCCTAATTGCTACAGGCTGCAGTCACCACTTAAAGTAGCCAGTTGTTAATGTTGAACACTAGTGAATCTAATGGGTTTGGTGGAGACAGTTTAATAAATGATAATGTAGTATGGTGATGTATTGTATTACAAATTAGCAAAGATTTGCTTTTGATTCTTTTTGTTGAGTTGTTCTTCATTGTTCTGCTTTTATTTCAGGTTCAATGTGGATTTGCCCCTGTTTTTGTTTTGTGAACAAATCTAGATCACAGTCCAGTCCCGTTGTTTTCCCTGAGCTCTGTAAAATGACCTGACTGTGAGTTCACTGGCTGCAGCAACTACGACAATGGCCAGAATAGCCTGGTATCAAGAGAAGGTAAGATAAAATGAACAGGTTAATGTGTGTTAACTAGTCACTCAATAACTTTAATAATTCATTACTCATTTAGTCATTTATCAAGTAAATGTGCCAAACATTGACTAGTGTCGGCTTTTTTAATGTGATGATTTTCTGCTTTTCTCTGTTTCCTATCTCTGTGAATGGAATTTGTTTGGGTTTTTATAATGTTGTGTAGACAAATTTGTCATTACTGTTTTAGTGCTGAACAACTGGTCAAAAACATAAATTTAATCATCAACCATGTTAATAAAGTGCAGAACATTTGCTGACTCCAGCTGGTCAGATGTAAGTACTTGCTGTTTCCTCTGTTCATATCATTGTAAATTCAGCTGTTGTTGGGACAAAATGAACTTGAAGATGTAAATTTGGAAACTTGTGACAGGCATTTATCAGCTTTTTTTTTTTTTTTTTNTTTTTTTTTTTTTTTGTTTTTTTGTTTAACAATTTTATGCAATAGAATAATTAATTACTAATTAAAAAGTAATTGGTAGAATAACCAGTAATGATAATAATTATGAGTTTCATCGATATATAAAAGGTTAATTGAGAAATTAAAATAATTGATAGATTATTTGATAAAAAATAAGTAAATAATTGCCTCATCCAGTGGAAACGTCTGATACTTCATTTGAAGGAAAAGACTTTAAAAAATTGTGTTGTTTCAACAGATCGGGGCCTACGATCAACAAGTCTGGGAGAAATCCTTGGAGCAGGCAGATCTAAATGTAAGACGATGATTCAACTGCATATTACCTCAAAGAAATTTATATTTGTGTTGTGCTTTACCACTAAAGCCACTTACTCCTTTCCACTTATGTAGGGCTTAGACAGCAAACCAAAAAAGACTACACACATCAAGCCAGACCTCATCGATGTCGACTTAGTAAGAGGTAAGTGTGAGTAAACACTCGTTCATTTAGTCTGTAATGTGGGCATCACTCTCCATGGTAATTTCTAATGGTTTCAGTGAAACTGGTAGAGATAGTTTCTTTTCTTTCCCCAGGATCCACATTCAGCAAAGCCAAACCGGAAAGTCCCTGGACAGCGCTGACTCGTAAGGGCCTAGTCCGAGTGCTGCTGTTCCCATTCTTCTTTCAGTGGTGGATCCAGGTGACCTCCAAGTCCATCTCCTCATGTATCCTCGTACTGTACTTCATGCAGGGTTAGTTCATCATTTCAAGTTTAAAATTCAGAATAGTGCTGTGTGTTTCTTCTCAAAAATCAGTTTAAGTTTGAAATTCAGAATGGTGCTGTGTGTTTCTTCTCAAAAATCGGTTTGACTGTAAAATGAGCTAAATCAGTCAAGCTTGGCTAAACTTCAGCTCGTTAATTATACATGATGATACATGAAATCAGGAATTCTATACTAAGCTGACTTGCAGTGTGTTATTTTTATATTATTTGCTCTCATGAAAAACTTTACTCTTGCTGATTCTTGCTTTTTTTTTTTTACTGAAGGGAAATCGAGATATCTTTCAAACATTAGAGAAGAGGTTAGGGAGAATAATGTTCTCAGCAGGTGGGGTGTCTTTCATCACGCCGCTAACAAGAACGTGCGTTACAGAGAATAAGAATTCTCTTTCTTACAGAGAATGTATGATTCATGCTGTGGGGAATGAAAAATACATGAGTTACAGGGAAACATAATGATGCACAAAAAAGAAAAAGCGTATCTTCACACCACATAATTCCTGTTTGAAGGACTTTTATTGCAACTGTAACATTTGTAGTTTTTATATCATTGTTTCAGAACGGGGTGAAAGTGTGTGGATTTTCTCTTTTGACTTAGCCAGTGATGCATTCATTCCAGCTTGGTATTAAACAATGAGGAGAAAGTGTTGATGATTGATTTTTTTTTTTTTTTTTTNTTTTTTTTTTTTTTTTATATTTGGCTGAAATTTACATACTTAAAAATCATAATAACAGCAACAATCCAAACATCACCTACTTTGTCAGATTTTATACTTTTTATGCACCCATCACACCTGGACAACAGAAAACAGCCTCATTAATAAGCATGACTTGTGCTTTAATGTCTCCCTTAAGAGATGCTTTTGTTTGCTCTGGCTGAACGTTTTGTTCTCCTCAGTGGCAGCGGTGGTGCTGTATTTGGAGGTCCCTGGGGCAAGTGCCAGCGAGGCGTTTGGGCCCATGTGTCTAATGCTGCTGCTGGGTACTGTGCACTGCCAGATTGTGTCGACGGACTCCAGCCGAAGCCCCTCAGGCAGTCCAGCTGCCAGCAGCACCACCAGCCCCTCACGCAGGAGGAGGTGCTTTCCTCATTGTCAGGCGCTGCACACACACATTTGCACCCAACAAATTCCCACTTCTTGGCACATCCATAAACGTCTACATTACACACACACAGATTTTTCATCAACCTGTGCTTGCTGCCAAACAAGTACTTGGATTAAAAAACGCTTTTCACGTACTCTGAACCATGCTCTCACTCCTGTGGTTTTAGGCGGGTTTATAATGTCTGATGTGTCTGCAGTGAAATCCCTTGTCTTGAATTTTTTTTTTCTGTCTCCTTCAGGCCGAGGAAGGGCAGAGGGCTGAAAAAAGCTGAAGAAGAGGAAGAAAGTGGAGACACAGAGCAGTATGAGGAAAGTCAGCGGATATACAAACCAGAGGAAAGGAGGGTACAGTCATCTCACCACTGTCAATCTCTGTGATGTAGCAGGAAGCAGAGTGAATGGCTAACTTTTATTAGCCAGCTGCAGTGGTCAGCCAACTCAACATTTCAAACTAATTTTTCAGAATCAAAAAAACATTAAATAAATTAACATATGTTGACTATTGGAAAGTATCTCTTGAAATGCTTGTTGGAAATCCAATACAAAAACAATAACCCTCAAAAGGATTAATGTATTTAAATTTATTACATTGTCAGATGTTAATCCCTTGTTGTCATTTCACTATTACTGCTGATTTAAAGTAAAGGTACATTGAGCAGCTTCTTCTTGTACAAATAAAATAATTCTTGGTCAAAAATTCTGATAAGGATTTGGAATTTAGAATTTGTTCTCTATCACTGGGAATTATTTTTGAAATATTGTAGAATCTAATGACATTTTTGAAAAAGTGAATTTAGGTTAAGATAACTCATTTATTTTGTAAGCTAGACCATACATATTCTGCAAAATGCATCAAAAAGTAGTAGTAGTATAGTTTTGGAGACTCTGCATGAATTTATGTGAAGTTTTTTCATTTAAAATGTAAGATAATTGTTGGAAATTGTTCCAAATTGATAGAGAAAAATGTTCCCTCACAGAAAAGTAAAAGGAAGTCTGGGTTTGGGGCATCAGACGAGCTCTCCAGTGAGGAAGAGGAGGCGCACTCAGTAGAAGTCATTAGTCCGCTACCTCATCAAAAGAGACAACATGCTGCAGTCGGTCCAACAGCTGTACCAGCGTCTGTGCTTAGGAATAGAAACCTGAAGTTCCTCCCAAAATCCACACTAAGATCTCAGGTGAATCTTTGCTGTTTAATTTGACATGTAAAATAACCATTCATTTGTCGCAGCTTGAGCACACAAACCTCTTTGAATGCTGCTTAATTTGAGAGCAGGAAGGAAGCGGGGTCAGTATTAAAGTGAAGCCTCATGAAGTGGAGAGTCTCAGGCCACACTTGGACTCCCGACCTGCATCTGACACTGATGACACAATGTGGGAGGAGCTTCTCCAAGAGCCTGACTCTGTCTCCACGGGGAGTAGCGATAGTGAGGAGGACGGGAGGTACAATGCTGGCATGATGCACCCCCAAACTACTCTGAGCAGCAACGACAGCCTGCAGCAAGGAATCATTGTCGTAAGGCTACCAAAACTATTTCATGCTGTCAAACATCTTTCACACAAAGTTGGTATATTGTATTTATTGACGTCAGATACTCAAAATGGCGACTCGGTTTACTTGTAACTGCTTGGGTC
Source organism: Lucifuga dentata (assembly GCA_014773175.1). Classification (NCBI taxonomy): domain Eukaryota; kingdom Metazoa; phylum Chordata; class Actinopteri; order Ophidiiformes; family Bythitidae; genus Lucifuga; species Lucifuga dentata. Next base: position 11,025 of record VXCM01007842.1, read on the forward strand.
CTGTTGTAATTTTTAATCTGTGCCAATGATCCTAGAAAAAAATGTTTGAAATGACAGTAGGCCGCAGAAAGGCACGTTTGGCTTAGATCTGACCCTGTCATCTCCTACAATGTAATCTAATCTCAGGTTACAGAGTTACATTCTGATGTTGGACTCAGCAGTTTGCTGGATGTGATCTGTCGTGTTTCATTGCAGGGCCAGCTGTCCTGGCTGCAGGCGTGCCACCCATCCAAGGACCGCGTCAGCGCCATCATATGGGAGCAGGGCGAGTGTAAGAAAGCTGACATGTCAGTGTTGGAGATCAGTGGGATCATCCTCACACGGGTACACTTAACACACTTCATTTCTGCAGCGCATGAGTGGTCAACATGCAATCGTACATTTCAGCATACAGTTGCTAGCAATCAACAGACATGACACACAGCTGGTAGATCTGTCAAAACATTTAGTCTGTCGTAACGCAACACTACAGCATTGATTGGTAGGAGAGTGTTGTTGATCATGCTGTGTTTGTGATGTGCTGCACAGTAACAGGTTGCTGTGTTGTCGACAGGTGAAGCTGGTGGAGCAGGGTATGGGCTACCTCGTTCTTGGTGGGCTCGTGACAGCCGTGCTGGCACTGCTTCCCTTTGCCTTTCGCTTGGCGCAGCACCTGGACTTGTCAAAGCTCAGCTCCCTCTCCGCGACGGAGCTAGTAGAAATGGCGGTGGGTCCATCTGATGTCCAGACGTACACTTTTTTCTTCATCACAGCTGTGCAGAGAGTCTGCCTCACGGGCCTGTTCTTCTTCATGATGTGTGTGGCTGAGAGAACCTACAAACAGGTGAACAGTAAGACTGTGCTCTGTGGACTCAAGTAGAATTGTTCAAAATGATAAATGTAAATAAGGTTTGCTTCACATTATACAGCTTCTACTTCAGTTAATAATCATTTGTATTAATCCAGTTAATTTCAGTTTTTCAGTTCTCTCTCATACTCATCCTTCCATTCACTCATCGTTACCAGTCTTCCCCCTAGTGGCAGTCAGGAGGCACTGCAGGCCCATTGACAATGCAATGAATAGGATACTTGGATCCTCTCTGGAATACTGCTGAAATCTGTCAGATTCTTCACATCTGTGATGGTGCTTCTATGTTCCCCCACAGAGACTCTTATTCGCCAAGTTCTTCAGCCACCTTACTTCAGCACGCAAAGCCAAGAAATCTGAGATCCCTCACTTCAGGCTAAAGAAAGTGCAGAACATAAAGATGTGGCTGTCACTTCGCTCCTTCCTCAGGGTCAGTGTTTTCCTGCTTTAAAGGACCATACCATCCATTTTGGATGTTTGAGCCTAATCTATTCAATTTCATACATGTAAAGTTACTGACAATTTCCCAAAGGATAAACTCGTATTTCAGCTTTCCTGATATTTTGCAAAATCTCTTAATCTTTTAAAATCAAATATTCAAATGATACNCAGCTTTCCTGATATTTTGCAAAATCTCTTAATCTTTTAAAATCAAATATTCAAATGATACACCCACCTTAAAAGTCAATGTTTCACCTGCTAATAGTTACACAAAATTATGACATCACAGTCGTTAAAATTTTTCGATAAATGTAGGTCTTCGCTTGGGACTATATTCCCTGGTGGAGACATATATTAACTCCATGCTTGTTATTGCATTTAAACGTTAAAATTATGAAACTTTGAAAAAACCTGAATACATGTCTTTGTTCACAATAATGGATTACCTATCCCAAGAATGTTTCAAGTATCAACAAATTGATTTTAATAGTGTACCAGAACAAACTGAAACCAATCACAGTCTGGAAGGTAGGAAAAACATTTTTTAACTCACCATTCCAGTAGTATGCTTTGGGAAAAGATTGCCAGTAACCTTATATGTATGAAAATTGATGATATTGGGCTCAAACATACAAAATGGATGGTATTGTCCTTTAAGTTCTCCTTTTTCTGTTAAGAGCACTCCTTTTTCTGTTTAGAGCACTACTTCACCACTAGAGGGCGTTCATTAGACATGCCTTTGTAACAGAGCGTCACTGACCTGCTTCTTCATTACAGAGACGAGGGCCCCAGCGCTCTGTCGATGTCATCGTCTCCACTATCTTCCTTTCAGCACTTTCAGTCTCATTCATCATTTGTGCACAGGTCAGTCACAGCTGCAGGAATGTATATGGTTGTTGAGAATATCAAGTTTTCTGGGCATCACATAGAGCAAATAACGCGCAAAGACATAATCAAATTAAAGCGCAAACAAACAGTACACAGTTGGTTTTTTGAGACTGTCGCACATCATCTTTGTATGCCTCTCCCTCAGCTTCTGCACAGTCACAAGACATTCCTGGAATCGCCAACCAACTGGGAGCTGGTGGTGTGGGGCTCCTCCCTCATTCTCTTTCTATTACGGCTGGCAACGCTGGGCTCTGAGACCAACGCCAAGTACAGCAACTCCTCAGTGCTGCTCACTGAGCAGGTGTGTGTCTGCAGAACATGAAACACAACACACGGACACAGTGATAGATACAGTAACATGAAAATCAACTGCCTCAAATTAAAAAAATAAAATTTACTTTGTAAAATGCATACAGATCACTTTTTTTATGAAGACAAAAATACCCTTTACTTTACAACCAAGCATTTTCCTCTCTAAGTAAAACTCTTCTTGATTCCAGATCAATTTATATCTCAAGATGGAGAAGAAGCCCAATAAGAAGGAAGAGCTCAACATAGTGAACAATGTTTTGAAACTCGCGACAAAACTGATGAAGGTGTGTGTAAAGTCAGCTACTCTCCATTTACCTGCATTTTTTCAAAAGTTTGACATCCATGTTGTAAGGGCGTTTATTTCCTCCTTCCTTCCTTCCTTCCTTCCTCAGGAACTGGACACTCCATTCAGACTGCTGGGTCTGACAGTGAACCCTCTCATCTATAACATCACTAAGGTGGTCATCCTGTCCGCTGTGTCTGCTGTGGTTAGCGACCTGCTTGGCTTCAACATCAGAGTGAGTCCTAACTGTTAAAGCTCCTTTTTGCGATAAGAAGGCAGTGCACAGTAGATTCATGCAAATTATGACCAGATGGAAACTTTGCAGTCGCTTACTCCTCTCAAGTAAGTAAAAGTTTATTTATATAGCACCTTTCTTGAACAGACATCACAAAGTGCTTTGCAGTACAATTCAGAGACATTGCGACAATTCAAGGATAATGAGATTCAATGACAGTGAGACATGTTAGACATGTCAGACTAAAAACACCTTAAAAACCCACCGTACAAGGCATAAATGTTGTATGCTAAGAAGTAAGCAATCCAAGAGTGCATACACAGTAATCTTAGCAAAAGCAAACTCAAAAAGATGAGTCTTTAGCTTCTTTTTAAAGATGTCCACAATGTCTACTGCTCTTAAGTCCAGAGGCAGGGAGTTCCACAGTTTAGGAGCCATCGCTTTAAAAGCATGGTCTCCTTTAGTCTTGAGTCTAGAACAAGAAACACTGAGCAAGCCCTGATGGGAAGACCTGAGATACCTACTCATGGCATAAGGCCATAGAAGCGCGCTTAGGTCGACAGAAGACTACATCAGCATCATGACACATCATGACAAGATGTTAGTATTCCCGCAGATCTTATCGTTTGACCTGTAATTTAGTGCATAGTAGAATATAATGAGCATGGGTAACCATGAAATATATTAAATTACATTTAAGTAAAACATCCAAACACGTTATAATTGGATTATATCATTAAGGATTACTGTCTTCTAATGAGAGCCTGCATTGTAGTCTACATAGAGTCATCAAACATTAATATAAGGGCTACAACTGTTAACAGATTTTCATTATCAATTCAGCTACCACTTTTTTTTAGTTTAATCAATCATTTAGTCTACAAGATGTAAAAATTGTTAGTATTGCTTATTTTATCTGACCAAAAAAAGCAAAGATGTGCTTAATGCATTGTGAAAAGTAACAGGAAAAGCAGGTAAATCCTCAGAATAGCTGCAGCCAGCAAATGTTTGGTATTCACCCAGTAAGTTAAGTTCATCTATTGTCAGAATTTGTTCCTGTAGTTGACTAATTCATTGTTTCAACACTAATTGGTACATATTCTTTTAAGAAGTGGTATCATCAAACACGCTGAAATTAAGATTTGATTTTTATTTTTTATTTTTTTTGATTTATTGGTTTGTCATAGATAGATGTATCAGGGCTGGTCTATAGGCTGTGTGTGTGTGTGTGTGTGTGTGTGTGTGTGTGTGTGTGCGCGCGCATATCTTCCTCTAATTGAATTTTGATCTCTTTCCCAGCTGTGGAAAATTAAGTCTTAATGGGAATACAGCAAACCACTAATTGTCGGACACTGGAGACCAGAAACGCCATCATCTGCCACAGACAGCAACTCATCTGTAAAAAGTGCACAAACCTACTGACAGTGTATTCATTGTCCGTGAGATGATGAGATGCTTTGACAATCATTCACACACCATCGGCTGCTTAACTGGCGGGGCCATGCAGCGCTGCCATCAGCCATTACACAACCCAGTGCCTAACCTTTGAACCTTGAATGTCACTAGTACGTTGTTAAATTAATAGATTATCGTCTTTAGAGGTCTGGGAATCTTTTAGACTTCAGTGGCATCCACATTTCAAAATGTTTCTCTTGTAAACATGTGAGGACAAATGGTGAAACAGAAAATGAGAGAAATGCAGATGATGTGTCTATTTTTATTTGTATCTCTTATGTGCTGATGTTTCTCTGCAGCAAAATACAATTTCAGTTAATTATGCCAGTAAATCAAAATGGGTACCTAACTGTTTGAAATGAATTTTCATTTGATTCAATGCTGATTCTCAGCCGTTTGTACTATTTTAAGGTGAAAATGATTGTAAGTGGGTTTTATTTATTTGGGGTTCTGTATTTTATTCATGCTTAAATGGTACCTGTATGGCTCTTGGACCACTGCCAAGTATTGAGAACCACTGTTGATTAAAATAACTATGCAAAAAAAGCAATAGTGATGCTTAAAGAACATGTTTGATACATATTATTAATGGATTTGGGCATGTTTTTGTCGTTACCGTAAAGTCGTGTAGTTCCAACAGCTTTGGAGAAATTGTCACGTCAGACTGGGCTGTGCTTTTACATGTAACACCAGGGTTCTATTATACACTTTACGGTAAGAAAAGTGACGGAAAGGCACACCTCCAGCTTGGAAGGGCACCAGCCCGGCAGAGGGACCTCAGCACCAAGGACAGGCCGACCACAGCGCCTGCTCCAGCCGAAGCTTAAAGCGCAAATTCCCCTCCGTCAGATCCACAAATCTATAACGAAACGGAGAAGCAGAGGCGTTACCGGCTCATACGACTCAGCATTTGCCTTCAGATCAGGTAAAAAAAACAAAAACTAATAAATCCAAAATAATGGTTACAAACGCGTTTATATTAGAATACAGTGTATTTTAGTCATCGAATCATCCCTGTCGACATTGCACTTTTTTATCATTGCGGATTTGGCACCGTATCAGATGATTTTATTTATTTTTCCTCTCTAACACTGGCCAGACAGATGATGTGGCAGCGCCTTTTCCTCATCTTCATCTCTTTTTCCTCCATCTAAGGCTACAGTGTATGTTGCCAGGGATACAAGTTTAGATCTGTTTAGTAACGTCTTTCAGAGGAGTATGGAGATAGCTAAAGATTACATTTCCTCTGAAATGTTTCTGTGTTTTAGACCAGCTTGGACTATAATGCCCCTCTGAAGGAGATCTTGGTCAAACAGAACTTCAGCATGTCTATCATTCAGAGAGAGCCTGGTTCTACAAACTTAGCAGAAGCAAAGAAAGCAGAGCAGAGAGTGAATGAGAAGAAATGCTGTGAGTATAAAGTCCATGTCTCCCAGAATGAGGTTTCACCAAGTTCTAATGATTGTAGTTTAATGTTTACACATTGACAAAACGTTTATGGGTGCTTTTTTAAATTTTATTTTATTATTATTATTTTTTTTAATCTGAGCTTATGTTTTAAGCTCTGGACTGAATTCACAAACTTGGTGTAAGTATGTAAAAAATAATATAAATTATGACCCGTGATACTAAAATACTGTGTCGTCTGTGGTTTGGCGCACCTTGTTCTCTTAAGGAAATTGTTTTTCCTCCTTACATTTCATCTGATCCTGACACAGATTACTTTTGTAAGTGAAGAAAAAATGACCACATGACCAGTTACATATACAGCCTGATAGTAATAATGTACAAAACCTTGAGGAAAAACAGAATGCACCTTAGATGTACTGCATTCAAATGCAGACCTTCCACTGAGACTCTACACGAAGCAGTACATTTGCATCTACTTTGTTTTTCTTGTCTTTGCAGAATCTGCAGATTTCTTTTGTATTATCTGAACATTAAAGGTCAAACATGATTCCAACACAACTGTTTTATGTAGGATTTTTATGAATGTGTGCATGACCTATGTATATCTCATTTTTAGCCTGGGCCTCCTATATGACTAATTCTCCAACAATGATTGTAATGATTGGTCTGCCTGCAAGAGGAAAGACCTACATGTCTAAGAAACTCACACGTTACCTCAACTGGATTGGAGTCCCAACCAAAGGTAGCGCATGAATCATTACACAAGTTTATTTTCCTTATCAGTGTCAATTTGTTTTTCTGTACATATTTACTGTAACTCCAAACTGGTGGAAAACTGTTTTGTGGGTAAATGTCACTCAGTGTTCACTGTTCATCAGTGGATATGGCCATCTTTCTTTTATTTTTGTCAAATAGGTGTTATTGAGCTTTTTAGTTCAGTTAGTAGATTTTGGACTGTTGTTGCAGTTACATGCAAGGGCAGGTTTAAAGGACAATGCTGGTGATTTAGCATTTTTGGACACAATACAATCCGCATAGGGTACTGCCAACCATATTCCAGAATATGCTACTGGAGCAGTAAATTTTAGAATTTTTTTTCCTACCTTCTAGGCTATCCTTGGTGTCAATTTATCCCAACACGCTATTAAAATCAACTTGTAGAGACTTAAAACATGCTTGAGATAAGTAATCCATCACAGTGAACACAATTAAGCTTTTTCTCGAAGTGACTTTATTTAACTGGTCCAACGTGGCTGCATGGAAGACAATTATGTCTCCTCCAAGGAATATAGTCCCAGAAGAAAAGACAGCTTCTACCTAGAAATGAAAGTGGCCGTGTCCTCATAATCATGCATAACTGTTAGCAGGCGAAACATTGAATTTTAAGGCAGGTGTATCACCTAAACTTTTGACTTTGAAAGATTAGGGGATTTGGCAAAATAACACCAAATGCAGTTTTATGTTTTGGAAATTGGTTGTCAGTAACATAACATGTATGCAGGTAGTTTTTATTGGGCTTAACATGCTGAGTTGCTGGTATGGTCCTTTAAATCTAAGTTTGAAAGGGTGTGAGTGAAGGACATCCACAGGGCATGAGTTATTATGAGGATAAATCATTCATCACGTATCACCAGTCAGACAGGGACCACTGTTGTAATTTGATCTTAAGTATCACCCTTGGATTAAATTGTGTTTTGCAAATAATTCTTAGCACTGGATTCACCTTTTTGGAGTTTCAGATGGATGAGGTTTATCATCTCAGGACAATGAGATTACTGTGAAGTAAGTTGTTAATCACAATAAAGTATATTTATTTGACTTCCAAATACTTTTTAGTGATTTTTCCAAACTTACTTTGAATTACTGTAGTAATTTGTAGGATACTTGCCTACTTACAAAATGAGCTGTATATTTAAATATATGTCATTGTATCTCAGTGTAGGAGGCAGTTTAGAATTAGTTGAGTAACAAAAGTTGAATGTCACAAATACCTGACTAGTAACTTCACACCAGGCATCTTTAATGTTGTCTGCATAATTTTGCTGTGTAAAACCCATTCCAGGTCTTTTAACATCAGTTCCACATTTGAGAGAGAGTTCTGGGTCTTTACTCAGCAAAGTTATGCTGATAACTAAGTAAACCTGCTTTATGAAACAGATTTCTGTACTTACAACAGGACAAGGGCAAACTGCTGACCTCGTGTTCTTTTTGCAGTGTTTAACTTGGGCGTGTACCGTAGAGAAGCTGTCAGAGCTTATAAATCCTATGATTTCTTCCGCCATGACAATGAGGAAGCCATGAAAATAAGGAAGTAAGTTCCCAATTTTAAAAAAATGGGGGAAAAGCCAGCCATTTCCCCTTATTGTGTGCTCTTGTTCTTCTTTATGAGAGCCCATGTCGTTTTTGAAAAGACAGGGTATAGCTGAAGCATCCAAACTGAATGAGAGCCACATGTCCTCCAGTCAGTGAGGGCTGTTTGGTATTCTGCAGCCTCCACTGCTGCATCAGTGACAAAGCTGTTTTTGGACCAGCAGTCAATATTCAGTCATCCCAGTGTTCAGAGACTACCTTAGTGTAGCATAAATATAGTATGCATAACAGTAGTATCATATGAATATTAATTAAGGTAAAGCAATGG
>VXCM01007843.1:0-12500 GCA_014773175.1 Lucifuga dentata
TTATTCGGGCTTGGGACCGGCACAAGGTGGACACTGGCTTGTGCCCCCTTGAGGCTGCATTTTTTGATGGATGACTATAATATCCTAAAAGTTTGTGTGAAAAATATTTTTTCATTTGTCGATTATGTGGAGAAAGTGTGGGATATGAGAAAAAATGCACTGTACCATTGAAGACTGTTTGCAAATAAGTGTAAGGAACAAGAAATGTTAAATTACTTTATGTGACTGTGTCCTGTAACCCCATGTGGGGTGGACCATGAAGGTAGGACATATGAATAAAGATTATTCATTTATTTATTCAACAGAAATAAAAATACATAAAAATAAAATTAACAAAACAAATAGTTTAAAAGGTAAAAAGAAAATTGAAAAAAATAAAATTGAAAGTTTAAGAGCTTGAAAGAGATAAATACCCTCAGATTTAGAAAAACACATTGGTGAACAGCGCCAACTTTTATCATAGCCTAACATGTTAAGGTAGTTGATTCCAAGTGTAAATAACTAAGAGCTGCTTCCCCATGCTTTGTATTGTATTTACTCTTGGGATAGTCAGTAAACCTTTTCAGATGAACAAAGAGTCCTTGTGGGTTCAAATTGTGTTAACGTATATAATTAGTCAAATATATAATCAGAGGTGGGTAGAGTAGCCAGAAATTGTACTCAAGTAAAAGTATTGTTACTTTATCATAATAGTAACTCAAGTATAAGTAAGAGTAGTCACCAAAATAATTACTTGCGTGAGAATAAGAAAGTATCTATTAAAAAGATTACTTAAGTAGTGAGTAACTTTGATCAAGGTTATTATTTCAAATAATCAACAATAAAGTGCTCCTCGGGGGGAAAAAAAAGCAAAGTAGCCATATGTAGCTTCTAATACAATCCAAATCATATCATATAAAGAAACAGTAGACAGTAATAAATCAAATATTTAACACATAACAAATTATGACAGTTCTGGCCTGGCCCCAAGACAGTTAGCTAGGTTAGCTTCATGAATTTACTCAGAATAGAACAGGAAAACTTGAGTTAGCATTAGCAGCAGCAGCTAGTTAAGTAGCTAACGTTGCAGCTTACCGCCACATATTTCCTCAAGTTCCATGTTGATTCTTAGAAGCTGAAATGTACACATTTTTAGGTAGACAATAATATAGCCAGACGAAAATACCAGTGCCGGGGATGAATAATTCCGTAATTGTCCGCTGTTTCTCTGCGTCACCCTTTCTCTTTTTAGAATCCATTTTTCATCTAAGCACCAAGAAAACTATGAAAGAAAAAAAATTGTGTTTGCTTAGTTTAAGTTCATTTTAATTCATATTATATTATATGCAAAGACACCGGCTGGCCCACCTATCACGCCGTGTCAACCCATCGTTGTCATGGAGATGACGGGACGCTGAATGTGATTGGACCAAAGTTCTCTCACACACACAGTGGAGCAGTCGCTTTCACTTTCTTTGCTGCAGTGGAGAAAGCAGAGAATTTTGACTCGTTGCGTAGGGGCGATGTCTTGCAATTAATAAAAAAATAATGCAAAGAATTCGACCAAATGTAACAGAGTAAAAGTATATGTTTTTCTTCATAAATATACTCAAGTATGAGTTAAAAGTATCCTGCAATAAAATTACTCAGTAAAGTTCAATTTTGTGAAAAAAGTTACTTAAGTGAATGTAATGGAATGTGTTGCTACCCACCTCTGTATATAATATATAACTCTTACTGGAGTTGACTGCCTTGGGAGGAGATGGTGGAGGAAGAGAGAGGAAGAGGGGAAGAGGGTGAAGTACCAGGAGTTGGTGAAGGACTGCTGCAGGAATGGGTGGAGGGCCAGGAGCATGCCAATGGAGGTGGGCAGCAGGGGGTTTGCAGGTCAGTCCCTCAGCAAGGCCTACGGAACCCTGGGCATTACGGGATCGAGCAGGAGAAGAGCCATCAATAACAATGTGGAGGCGGCAGAGAGAGCATCTAGATGGCTCTGGCTGAAGATGGGTGACCACTGGGTCAGTAGAAAGCCACTTGGACACCGGCTGAGAGTTGATCAACCTCGATCAAGTCTCCTGGAGGAGGGTGTCTGTTGTAAGATCCCAAACACCTGGTGATTCAAGGATACGACACTGATGATGTGTCAGAAGATGTATGGAAAACCAGTCCTTCATTCACTGAATTTAATTAAATTTTTTCCAATATGGTTGCTCTCTCTCTCTCTCTTATCTCTTATGTTACAAGCCATTTCCCCAAGAGTGCCTGTGTTTTGTGTCTCAGTGTCAAGCTGAAAGATTTATTTATTACAGCTATTTGTTCCTTTTACCACTCCTAATATGTCTCTATCAGTCCTTCTCTCTCACACAGGGATATACCATTATTTTTGTACCTGTTTTTCTCTAACATGTACACTTCATCCCTGCTGTATCGTATCCACCTCCCACTATACATATGATGGCACTTTCTTTTTTTCCTGTCCTGTAGTTTTGAGTCATCTCAGCTGCTTTATTCTTCTCAGTGAGAAGGTCTTAATAATACTTTAAAAGTATTGTTTCATCCATTTTACTTATTACTTCAATGAAAATGGGTTTCCTCTACCCAGTGACAGGTAACAGCCCACAGGGAACTAATGATCTTCAGAGATGGTTATAGTTCTAATCCTGTCCTGTCACTAATTCAGGTAAAATATCCTAATAGCCATGTTTGCCCCAGATATTATTAGCTCTATTTATCAGAGGGGATTGCAGTTTTAAAGAAAGCTGCCCTTTGAAAAGTGACCCTTGTCTTCGAAAATAATCCTTGGTTTCAACTTTCAAGACTTTATTATGAGAGAAATAATGAGTAAAATTTGTCATACTGCTCTGAATTACAACATTTAGGAAGACATTTCCACATACAACCATTAAAACCAACATGCCTAAAAGAAAAACCCAGGGACACTACAAATACCAAATAAAGAAGCAATGTTCCAGCAATAATTAAACTGTCTAAAAAGCGGACATAGATTTCCATATTCTTATTTTCATTTAGGGTCTACTTGGAAATCTTTGCAATGCTTTAATGTGCAAAAAAAAAAAAAAAAAAAAAAAAAAAAAAACCTAAAACAAACAAACAAAAAAACCCACATTCTTCCACTTGTCCTCTCCTCTGTCGGTTTGTCTTACTGGATCCTTAGGCGTCAACCTCAACTTTTGACAATGTTCAACACAAATTTCTACTATGTTATGTTATAAAATGACATTATATAAATGACGTAAAATAACAAAAAGCATAACGTGTCCCCTTTAAAAGTTACAGAATCTGCTCACTTTTGACAGCATAATTCTTTGTCCTTTCCTACCAGTCAGTATGCCACTTTGAATTTACTTAATTTTTATATGTCAAGTGGTTGCACAAAATACACGTATTTAGATTTGTCTATATATTTTTAAGTTGACTGTATTTAATATTTATTAGTGATTTCAGTGAAATAAAAGTTTTAGTTTTAGTTAAAAGAAATTAAGTACATTTCACTTAAATTTTCTTAGTCATTCCAAATAGACCTATGAGTATTGAATATGCTTAAACACATTTAGTTAATTTGGCTTTTTGAGTAAATGTAGCTCAGTCCAGTGGTGTAATAATTAAATATTAAAATTAAGCGTAGTTTTTTTTTTTGTTTTTATTTTTACTTTTGTTTTATTAAGGGGTAGTTTGCTGTAACACAGTTCCATGTGTATATGCATGGAAAAACTGATGTTGACCCCTTTTAGATGTTACATATCAAAATTTAGCTTTATTTTATTAATTTCTATGTGTTATTTTATTCTGCTCAATATTTTTGATTAATTGGAAATCATAGAGATGATAATAGAGCTGTGACATTTTTTTCTACTTGCTTTTAATTAAATAAAATTAGAATGTTTGAAGCACTGGGAGATATAATTCCAACTAATTAAAAATATTGAGCAGAACTAAATAACACATTGAAATCAATGAAATAAGGCTAATTTTTTATATGTAACATATAAAAGGGGTCACCATCAGTTTTTTCAGTGCCTTGTTTGTGCACTTCATCTTTGAATACGGTGATTCTGCAAGAAGCACATCAGCTAAATCAATACTGCATCTCCTTTGCTAATTTAATTACGTTAATACTGTTAACAGGCATCTCCACCCTCCTCAGCCTTTTGTCTCGGTCCCGAGCGTGTAACACAAAATCAATGTTAATTCTCAGGTCATACGTGATCTGCATATGTTTGATCTCATTCTGAGACACAGTCATTGCTGCAGACATGCTTGGCTTTTTACATTTTCTAATCAATACATTATTAAACCATCAATACCCACATGTGACAAAGGCAACAGAGAACAGATAATATAGCTCAGTATTCTACTGTGATAACTGGGAAGCATAGTAATGATTGTAACTGTTCCTGTCAATAAATTATTGTTTATCAGTTTCTCTGGTTTTTGGTTCCAATTCTGCAAAATAACACAATCTTTGTCAAAGTCTAATCAATTAGTAAAGGACAAATATCCTGCAACTAACCGTGTTCCAGCTCTGAGCAGTTAATTTCTGTAACGCTAAGTGAAATGATAAAAAATTAATTTAGACAGTTTGTGGCTTTTTGACAGAGATTGAGGAAGAGAGAAGGATGAAGGTAACGACAGAGAAAATGGAAATATGAAAGAAAAGAGAGCCAAAGATAACAAACGAGGAAATAATTGGTAATAGAGTTCCATATTGCTGAGATGTGCAGAATGTAGTTCGCTTTGCCTCTGTAAGCATATTAACCTCACTGTCTTCCAAAGTGACGTGTTAAATGTACCTGAGTTGATGAAATGACCATTATCAGCATGATAAATTTACTTTGTAGATGATATATCTGTCCATTTCTCCTCATCGCATCCCACCATCTTTCTCTTTCTGTGTTCATCCCTCAGCATGCTTGATCACTTTGGATGGAAATCATCTCTATGATGTCACATCACAACAATTACTTGATGATGAATGAATTACTTGGTGTTCTGACTTAAGTAGAACATTGATCGTTGTTGCTCCTAACTTCAGATTGGTGGATGCAGGTGGAAGATGTGTGAATGAGAATGTGTTCAAAGATTTTTATAATTTCCTTCTAAATAGATGTGACACTTTTATGATCCCAGTGCTCTGAGAATGCTATTAAAGAAGGGAAGAATGGTGCTGTATGTCATACTGTCATACCACTTCCAAAATCCATCTATCTAGCCTTCATTTTTCCACTACTCCAGAGTAGCTCAAATGTCCTTCTCTTTAGCCACATCCTCCTCGATGTAGCTAGGAGAGCAAAATTCCTCCTTTATTCATCCTGACAAGTCAAAATGGCACTAACCCTTGAGAACTGGAATTAATTTCTGTGCTTAGAAAAACTACTTAAAATGCAAGCACAAACTCATTGGTGGTAATTATATATATATAAAAAAAATTGATTTAGTACTTTCAGTGTTTATCTTTACATTTTTTTTTCCCTCCCTTGGAATATTTGAGCGATGTGAGCTGTAAACTCAGTTGTCTTCTTTTTTCCTGTCTTGTATTTGGGCGTTGTGCTTTGCAGGCACATTTGGCACAAAAACAGCCAGCTTCAGTGCTTTTTTGGGGCATCAGACATCAAAGCAGATCCAGTCAGAGCTGTTTGGGTGTACAGTATCTAGGGCAGCTAGCTGAGAAAACCAAGCGCAACTACAATTCAGCTGGCATCTTATCATCAGCTGAGGATAGTAGGAAACAGATTCCTATGCTAAATTTCATTTGTGTCTATACTTTACTATTTCTGTCAGTCTTTCTCAAAATGAAAACTGAACTGCTGCCTCTAATCTTGTCAACACTGACACCAAAGTCACTTTTGCTTCATGTCGAGACAAGCTGGGTCAAACCAGTCAAGAGAAGGACTCCACAGGCCGGTGGAGTTGTTTGTCGTTACTCTGCTCAGACAGCACTTGGCAGGCCTCAGGTTGGCTTCTCTCCCAGAATTGCTGAGCATGCAAATAGGAAACTCTTTTGAATATTATTTGGAGGTATTATCCATGCTGTATATGCAATGATATATGGGCTTAGAAATGAGTCTGCACCACAGATTATAAAATAAGATGCTGAATCTCTTGAGTAATGAAAAACAAAGAGGACAGTAAAAAGAGATTAATCTTAGTAAGATGTATTTATATCATTAGATCCATTATTGCTGAGTAAAATTAAGAAAGCACTGGACCCTCTAAGCATTGAATGTGGATTATATTTACCAGTATCCCACATTAAACTAATAGGTGAGGTGGATCTTAATAAGTGAGGCTGGACTTCCTCTACCCAAACTGCCCTCTCTGTGGTTGTGGATGGGGAGCTGAAATGCTCTGTGGGTTTGAGCTCATAATGGATGAGTATCTGGTTTTTGTAATGGATGTGTGTAACCACTAAAAACACTGTCATAAAGCTCCGTTTGGGTCTTCAAATGGGGAAATCATGCACGTTTTACTCTCAGTGGCGTCTGGTAACTGTCTCTGGTGGTTTAAAACTGACAGCAGCACACTGGCACTTTAGATCTGTAGATTATGCAATGCACTGCAATATGCAGTAATAATACATTTACCAATTCATCAGCTAGACTTGATCTAATCTAATGCAATCTAATACCACAGCTTTGAAATAATTACATCTTACATGTGTGAAGGTTATAATGGTCATGTTTGTTGACAATCAATATGCACATTAAAATGTCATGCACATTAAAATGTCTGTTATACTCTAAGGCAATAAATGGATTTTTTTTTTTCAAACATGATGTAAAGACAATTAGGTTAAAATCAGCATAAATTGATGTTGGTGTACAGCGAGTACCAAGATTGTGCAATTGTAATTTGATTTGCTCAAGTAAATGATTCATTGTCTTATAATTAGATTAAGCCACCTTTGCGTGCACTTCCTGAATGGCCGTACCTCCCCATCACTGATTAAGCAACAAATCATGTATATTCTGTGAAAAATGGAATCCTATTACTCACATCTTGGCCCTAATCATTGCACAGACAAAAATTGCAGTATAGTGTTTGTTCACCTCTGTAATCACTGAAGCCATTATTGATGGTGTTGTACTATTTAATTTCATTAAGACCTGTTTCTAACTTTCTGTGTTACTTATGAATGTAAACAGGAGTTAGATAAAACATTTTTCAGCCCAGTACAATTCAACACGATACCACAAACTCAAAGGTGACCAGAGAGTTGAATCAACACCTTTCTGACACTGTCAACAAAATCTCACCAATATAAACAGACTTCCTGCAGGCTGAAATATTGGATTCCATTAGTTTGCACAGGAGCACCTGGGAATAGGTTACTTTTATTTGGAAGAAAAAGAAAAAGGGCCTGTGGTACAATGGATAACACATCTGACTACCGATCAGAAGATTCTAGGTTCAACTCCTGGCTAGCTTGACATTTCATTTCTGATTTAATATGAGACTGTATGTGGGTGTGTGTCCTGTCAACCAGGTAAAATGAAGAAACTTTGATATCTGTGTGGCTGATCCGCACACTGATGTTTGACACCATGAATCACTGTTTAGCGCTGTTGCCTCACAGCAAGAAGGTCCCTGATCCAAATCTAACTGGAGGCTTTAAGGTTGGAGTTGGCATGTTCTCCTGCATGTTTGCATGTTCTCCTCATGCCTGCATCAGTTGCCTCTCTCCTTCTAGTTCAAAGACATGCAGGTTGGGTTACCTTATGTACAAGTTGCTTTGGATGTGTCCAATTAATAAATGTAAGTCATGTTTCCCAAGAACATCGTAAAGGACCATACCACTCATTTTGCATGTTTGAGCCTAATATATTAAATTTTCATACATGTAAGGTTATTGACAATCATTTCCCAAAGGATAAAACTGTATTTCAGATTTCCTGATATTTTACAAAATCTCTTAATCTTTCAAAATCAAATATTCAAGTGACCTTAAAAATTGATGTTTTGCCTCCTAATAGTTACGCAGCCTTATGAAGTCACGGTCGTTTCAATTTTTTGATGAACACAGGTCTTGTTTTGGTACTATATTCTCTGGTGGAGACATACATTCACTCTGCACTTTTTATTGTGCTTAAATGCTAAAATTACATAACTTCGAAAAAAACCCTGAAGACACGTGTTGTTCACGATGATGTTTTACCTATCCCAAGAACATTTGAAGTATCAACAAGTTGAATTTAATAACGTACCAGAATGAACTGAAACCAATGGCAGTCTGGAAGGTAGGAAAAAAAAAATGTTTAACTCACTGTTCCAGTAGTATGGTTTGGGAAATGATTGTCAGTAACATTATGTGTATGAAAATTGAATATATTAGGCTCAAACATGCAAAATGGCTGGTATGGTCCTTTAAGGAAACCACACCAGGAAACAAGAATGTAATTACTATTGTTGTGCATGTCTTCGCTTTGCATCTACCTGTCACCATCCTCCTTCTCTTCCTCCTCTCTGTTACTCAGACAGAAAAACTCTTGAGTGTAATGGTCACAGTAATAACTGCATCGCTGCCTGGAATAAGGTGGAGGTTATTGGAATAACCTCCAATATTATAAGATCTTGCTGAAATGAACCTTTACTTAATATGTTTTCCACTTCCATGTGTAGTCTAGTAATGTTTCTTATTTAACAGAGGATTTCCAGTTGCTGACAGGAATTTTAATTTGATGACAGAATTATCTGCATGAATTATTAACAAAGCTTCATAATCAGGAACTGTCATTATTTGATTCAAGGCTTAACTTGTATTTAAGAGCAACATCTGCCTCAAGGACTGAACAGAGCCCTGATTTACTTTTTAATATATACTGTACTTCCTCCTGTGAGTGTATATTATAAAATACAGCAGCTGGAAGATGATGGCCGTAAATTAGGCTACATTTTCATTAAGTTCTTAAGTAGTCACATGACAATTCTGACTTTATAAAATGTTTCTCCATAACTTTTTTTTTTAATGAATTCAGCATCACATTCAGCACCAGACAGCTCACATTAAGAAGCTCAGATTGATGTTATTCAGCTCCATTCTCTCTTCTCATGCCTCCTTCTGAAATTAAAATTACAGCTGAAATTGAAAATTAACTCAACACTGACAAAATATGACACCAACAAAAATTAACCCAAAATGAGACGTATATTGTGACAGGCAGAGTGATTTCTGTAGCAATAGGCTGATGCTTTTCTCCAGAGGCAGAAGAATTGCCAATTATCCCACAGTTTTATGGTCCTTTTAATAAATCTGCAGCACATTTTCCATCCTCTCTGTCTTCCTTGTTAACTGTGCTGCAGGCATGGACGCTCTGATTAAGCTGGTATCAGTAATGGGCTGGTGCGTGCAATCTGTTGAGTTTTCCGGCATAAGTTTTCCGGCATAGCCCTTAACCAGGTGACCGATCTCCACAGTTGATAATGTGGATAGTGCTGCGTTTGACAGATCTCGGAAGTCGAATTTTTCCCAGTTGGAAGTTCCAACTTCCAACCTCAAACTGTTCCAGTCAAATGTAATCAAAAAAGCATAGCTGAACACCAATAAGTACTTATAAAAGTAATTAAACTTCATAATAAATGCTAACTAAAGTAAAGTTAGACTACAGGACTGTTTGGTTGTGTTGTTTTACAATGATATTATGAAGTAATATTATGAAATTATTTACACTTGTGTATCAATGGCAAACAGTTATTATACAAAATAGGTAGTTAACTTGGCGATATATTCTGACCTTTTTATTTCAATTTCATGCAAGAAAAAATACTTTATTCGCCTTTTAGCTGATAATTTCCATTCACAAAGCTCGCTTCCACAGGCGCTGCCATGTTGAGCGACGTCATACTCGGTAAGTCGGGGTAGATCATTTTGGTCCGAGTTTCCCAGCCAGAGCTCCAACTTCAAATGCTGTTCCAACGCATTTTTCCAAGTAAGAAGTTGGAAAAATATGAATTCCGAGGTCTGTCGAACGCAGCATAAGACCAATATGGATACATCTGTTTTGGGATTCCATCTAGTGGAACATTAGAACAATTAAAACTAAATCCTTAACAAAAAAGGAAAAGCCAAGAAAACCATGTAAATATAATATAGGAACGAAGGTACTGCATGTTATTGTTTACTCAAAAAACAAAACAAAACAGCTTTTCATCTCTTTATTGATACACCAACTTTTCCACAAAAAGGATAATAATATTGTGTCTTATTATCATAGTTGGATGGAAATCTCCTTTATATCTTAGTCTAATTACCATAATCAGGGTATGAACTCGCTCTGGTTGTAGTCAAATAATTACTGTGCACGTAAACATAATAAGTTGCTTTTAGGCTACACACCCTGATAATTCCTCATCCATCAAACAATTCCATCTCCACATTTCTTGTCTGGCTCCTGCTGTGACATCTAAGCGACTCCATGGATTCACCCATCCCCCGCTGATCAACACCTGCAGTTCAAAGTATTACTTGCCATTTAGAATCGTAGCCCACTCTTTTCTTCTTTAGACCACCCATCACGCCAGAATCGTCTTGTATTTATTCATCCTTCAAATGGCCTCCTGGGGCAGAGTCACAACAGTCTTAATGGCCCTTTGTATGGAAAGTGATAAATAAATGCAAAAGATTTCTCCACCGAGAGTCTGATGGAGAGAATATATCCCGTTAACTCGCCGTCCCATTGCTCCGTCTCTCCACGTCTCACTCCAGGTGTCCGTCCATGCACTTCCATTCTTTCTCCTCATTATTATTCCTTCAACAGTTCTGTGAGTCTGAACCCGTAGGTTTAGCGCTAATGGGTTCCTGAATGACAAGAGCAGCAATATGCTTAAATGAGCTCAGGTCCAACAGTGAGCGTGTGCGTCTCATCAGACATCTGGCTTGAAACTTTAATGTAGCCTTTATAGGTCTTTTTTTTACACACACTCACAGACACACAAACTTACATGCAGACAATATGTTTAATTGGAGCTGGCTGGTGCGCATGTGAAGGCAGCCATATTGCTGAAATAATTGTTACAGGTCGTATTATGCTGTCTGAGCTCTGAGAGAGAGAAGTTTGTTTAAGTATTTTTAGCGACACCAGCGGCTCAGCTCCAGGGACAACAGTGTTAATAGTTTCGTCTTCTGTCCGAGCCTTTGGGCCAGAATGAAATTACTATTGGATGGATTGCCGTTAAATTTGGACATTCATGGTCCCCAGAGGATAATTTATAAGACTTAAAATCCTGACTTTTTCTCAGGGTCACCATGAGGTCACAACTTCCATTTCTCTAACAATTCGGTTCTTTACAATACATTATGAAGAGTAATATTCAGATTTCCACAAAATTTTCTATAAAAAAAAAAAAAAAAAAAAAAATCTTATCTCAGAAGATGAATCATCGTAATTTGTGGACCCCCTTACATCTATCTAACTATAAAGACAGAAATCTCTGTCTGTGGCATCAACATCTCTAGAACCCGGCACTGTATGAAGTTCAAAATCAGCAGGTTTATTGCTCAGGACCAAATGTGTGCAAGTGTCACGTGTGAAGTTGTTTGGATGAGCTGTTCTCAAATTGAGCTGTGCTGGTATAAAGTAGCAGGATATGCTCCGGGCACGGTAGCATCCAGCACTTATAGCAGGCTGCAGCACACACCATTTGGTCTGGCCCGGTCTGAACAGACACGTTTTCAATGGGCACTGCACTGGTTTTCTTTAATGCCACCGCCAGGTCAGATTGTCATCTCTGCTCAAGATATCTCAAAATATACAGCAGTGATTGCCGTGAAATTTATTGAGCAAAATCATGCTCCCTAAGGATGAAAGCTTTTGATTTAAATTTAAAAAAGTCACTTTCTCAATAACAGTATGGTTCAATAACATCACAACCCAGGAAGCAAAACAGTTAGAGAGAATTGTGCGCACAACCTCAAGAATCACTGGCATCAAACTTCCTGCTCTCAAAGAAATCTATGAGTTACGTCTGAAAAAACTGTGCTTAAAAATCTTAAAAGACCCGTCGCATCCTGCTAACTCTCTGTTTAAATTTCTTCCTTCGGGAAAAAGGCTGAAATCTCTCTCTTCAAAGATGACCAGATTCAGAAACAGCACATACACATCTGCAATTCGTGTTTTAAATGATGCTAAAGACCTCGCTTTTAATTGTTCTTTTTAATTGTTATGACAATTTTATGTAGTTTAGCTCTGATCATATGTTGCACTTTTTAGCTGTTATTTATTGCTAATTAGCATTTTTAATGAGTCTCAGGACTCACTTTTNTGTTGCACTTTTTAGCTGTTATTTATTGCTAATTAGCATTTTTAATGAGTCTCAGGACTCACTTTTAGATTTATCAGATATATATGTGTAATCAGTGACTGTTGTTTGTGTATTTATTGTCTGTGTGTTGTGAGCGCATCGAGACAAATTCCTATCAACTTTGTGTTGACATGGCAATAAAGTATTGANTGTGTTGTGAGCGCATCGAGACAAATTCCTATCAACTTTGTGTTGACATGGCAATA
>VXCM01007843.1:15000-33706 GCA_014773175.1 Lucifuga dentata
TTAATGCTTAAATCCATCGGATTTAACAATAAAAGAGAGCAATATCATGCATCATCATAAGTATACTGACTTTTAAAACTGGCAAATTATGTTATAACTGTCTTCAGTAGCCTACATGACCTTATTAAATTATACTTTTCCATTGGATTTAGCAATAAAAAAAACTGTGCTTTTAGCGCAAAATCATCTAATTGTCATACACATATGCATCATCGAATTATCATAAACATACAGACTTTTAAAACATGTGGCATAAGGACAGCATATGGACTTTTTTTCAAATTTTTAAACTGGCAAATTTGCGTGTTTATAAACTGGCAAATTTGCGCATTTAAAAACTCGAAATAATGCCCCTCATTTTGTTTTTTGTTTTTTCTTCATATGGCCCTAATACGCCGTCGTAGGAAAGCCCTGTTCTCTGAGTGGAGAAGAAGCTTTTTCATAAACTGCAAGTACACAAAAAGCTCCCCAATTATAGAAACAGGAAGGTAATTTGTTCAGGAAAACTGATGAAGCCTCCGTCTGAGTGACACAAACGAGATGACAGCGGAGTGTGTGTGCTTCATAACGGTGTTGTTGTTTAGCAGAAGGAAGCAAAGATAAAGATGAGGAAAAGCTAAAGAATCCTGTAAAATTGTAATAATAGTGAGTTATGTATGAGCCTGGTGAGATGCTGCTGTCTACAAACACAAAGCAGCGAGACATGAGAATGAGCCATTTAACAGGATATACGCTGTAATACATGGACTCTTGATGGTGAAATACCTGTAGTGCTTACAGAAGTGTTAGATTACAGCCTGAAATGAAACGTATTAATTATTGCTTCCATTACATTGCTGCATTAAGAAATAAATGTGAGGCTTTCAGATGAAGAACCTTTTTGAAGCACTTAAAGAGCCTGTGTACTTAATGGCACAAAGAATCCAAATCCTGTTTCTGAAATGTTTAAAATGCACACTTACTATGAGAGAAAATATCATTGCCACAATAGAAAAAAAAATACTTAATTACAAATAGATTTCATATTTTACATAAGCAAAATTAATAAAATATTAGAGAAAATGTACTCAAGTGTCAAATTTGTGAAGAATGGCCCCTTTTAAATTGTAAATTTTTAAGTAATGAACATATAAGGAGTATTAATCTTGTAGGTAATCAGTCTAAGTAGGGATTTTATAGATTTTATGATCAAACGTATTTTATGATCTTATCTCACATTGTATGTGAAGTATTAATCTACAAACAACACAGTAACTACAGCTGTTGAGTAAAGTAAAAGTACAAGTAAAATTACTATATTTGCCTCTGAAATATTGTGTCATGTTTGTAGTGTGATATAGTAGATGTGTGTGTTAAATTTTGTCAAAGTGTTAAAAATTAAGATTGATGCCTATAGAAATGTAGCTTTTCATAGCTTTTCTGACCCTTTATTCTTTGTTGTTCACCTGTCTCTTACTCATACCATCACTCTCTCTCTCTCTCTCTCTCTCTCTCTCTCTCACACACACACACACACACACACACACACACANTCTCTCTCTCTCTCTCTCTCTCTCACACACACACACACACACACACACACACACAGATTTAGTCTCTATTTTCTGTCCTTGCTGATCAATAATCCAATCTTTACAGTCTTGTACTGTGAAGACAGAAGCTCTTATCACAATTAGACAGACAGACAAACAGGTATTTAATAAGACATTGGACAGGTAGGCTGGTGACTCAGCTCCTGAGGCATCACCAGTCGTCATCTCCTCTACCCCCACATCCCTGTGAGACTGTTATGTTCCCACACATTGTACAGATGGATGCATTTTAACATTTAGTTTAGCCAGGCAGGCTTCAACTAGAGGCAAAATTAAAAATATGCCAAAGATAACAAAGATGACCTGGCAAAAGGAAGGAACACACTGTTGTGGCTGCTAGAATAAATGAGGCACTGAACTTTTCCATCCCAGCCAAATGTAAAGATTAATTTAAAAATTAAAACGCTTCTGAGCAAAGCCTGTCATTGAATTTTCAATGTCTAATCATTTGGCTGGATTACACGGCACAAAATCCCACACAAATACACCATAAAGGTACAGTAAGCATGTTCAAATATGGATGGATTGTGTCCATCACAATTGAGATGTATGGCAAAAGTGCTCAGAAGACTTTTATCTTGAAATTTTGATTATTAGTTCTTTTAATGATATTCTCTGGTTGCTGTAGAAATATATCCTTTACAGCCAAAAACAGCCAGATTTTTTATTGATTCAAGACGGTTTTGTTTTTGTTGAGTCTTGGGACATTAGAGCAAGAAAAAGTGATTTGATTTTGGAAAAACTGCCCTGTGCCACACTGATTTCTGAGGAGATGCATGTGTGTGTATTTACATGCACACCATGTGCACCATTACATGTCTGTGTACAGTATGTGCCATGCACCTGTGTGCTGAAACTTGTTAGAAATTACACTGTGTAAAGATTTTCCAAAATCTTTGTAAGAAATTGCTGTCATACCGTATAAAACAGGTTTGCCTTACGTTGCGATGCTTTAATGTGCAAAAACACATTGATCCACTTTCTGATCTCTCTCTTGCTGCAGCACTGCTGTGCACATGTTGACCTCAATATGCTACGGAAGTAAAGGACCAGTCAAAAACAAATCTGTCAGGACAGTTCAAGACCTATGGGTTTGTTTTACTGGATGCATTTCTATTGGTACTAGCCTCAAGTTTTGATAGTTTAACAATGTTCAGCATAAACTCATATTATATTACACTACAAACATAGGAACAAACAGGGGCGGAGCTAGGGTTAATGGAGATCCAAGGCTTAGCCCAGATCTCCACTGGAAAATCCAGGCATGAGGTAGCTTTGGCTATCTGCCAAAGCTATTTTATATCTACCAAAGCTAAATATAAATTCTGATACATCTGTCTAGGAAATGTAACAAATCATGTTCCATCTTTTAACAAGTGATATTATTGTATATGAAGATAAAAATCTTTTTAAATGAAAATCTTTACAATGATCTGAACAGCGGCGCTGTATGGTGCGTTCCATCTGTTCCGTCTACGAATTCGGTCTGACAAATCCGTTCACACACTGTGGCTACACTTTGGCTTTGAATTTGGGTAACTGCAAAAATGCTACAGAAAATTCAAAATGCACTGTTAAAAAAAAGATTTGAGGCTTTCTGGAAAACATCCAGGGCTTAAGCCCCATAAGCCCGCCCCTAGCCCCGCCCTTGGGAGGAAATACTAAAAAATAATTATATGTCTTCTTTAAAGAGATTTCAAAATCTCTCTTATCAGACAGACAGTCTCCAAATGATTTGCTTAATCTGGAGACTGATCACCATTTGTATGACTGAGTCGTTTCATGGCAAGTTTAAAAATGTGAGGGCAAATAAAATATAATTCTACATCTAAAGCTTATTTGTCTACTGTGTTCTGTCTTTAAATTTTCAGCAGTTATCCAGTGAGGAAAATCAAAGCAAAATTTTGTTGTATGAGTGTTTTGTTTTTTTTTTTTTTACAGAAAAGTATATTATAGTATTTCTCATAATGTTACAAATTCAAAAGGATGATCATTAGAACCATCTGAACTGCTAGGAAGAGGAGAACATAGAACCTCCACACAGAACCAGCATGGAGGGTCCATCCAGGGTCTTTTGCTGCCATAGAGAAAAAGAGAAAAAAGCGAATATAATAAAATAGCACTTAATTGCTTTATTTGTTATAAGAAGCAGTATTTTTTTTATGTATCCTGATCCAGTCAAAATTGTACCTATTGATGGTCTGTCATGAGATAAATATGCATGATTTTTTTTTTTTTTTTTAAATGTTGTATTACTTTTTTAGAAACTGACAAAATGTTGAAAACAAACTCTCCATTTTAATTTAAAAAAATCTTCTGAATCCACTGCTGTATCTGGATCAGCACAAAATGCAACGGGCTCATCTCTGGCTTCACTCAAGCTCAGCTCAGAACTTTTTGAGTAATTCTGCTAACAGAAAAAANAAAAAAAAAAAAAAAAAAAAACTTCCTTGGCAGAGGTAAATGAAAAGGATGTAAAACAAGTCGAATAATCCAACCTCCCCACCAGCTAATAGTTTGAATCAACAGGCTGAACTGCTGAATTATAATCAACTTCTGAGTAACACGAACAGAAGGATTACAGAGACAAACATGTCTTCCAGCACATATACAGCGGACTGTTAAGTGCAGTAGCTTCCTGCTTGCTTTCTTAAATGCAGCCGGGTTCATTTGTATGTGAGAGAGCGAGCGGGAAACAGAGTGGCGCTGTTTGTTCTCAGTGAATAAAGCTGAAAGTTTGTGTTAGAGCATCAACTAATCACAAGCCTCTCACTGTTTCAGGCAGCTCAACCCCCTCCTCCTCCCCACACCCCATGAGTTTGGTTTGGGTAAGTGATCCGCCTGACACACACACGCACACGCACACGCACATGCACACCGTCACAGGACAAATAAAATTGCTGGAATTGGAGCAGTGAACAGTTGGTTTATGTATGAACAAATGCTTCACGGGAAAAGAGCAACACACTCACACAGACACACACACACACACACACACACATACGCGCACACAGTGAGGGAGTCACAAAGTGGCAGCTTTGTTATGAAAACCAGCCAGAGATGAGCCCTCCTCTCCCCTCCTCTCCCCTNCTCCTCTCCTCTCCTCTCCTCTCCCAGTTCTTGCAGACATAAAAAGACTTCCAAGCTTTCTGTATTTGAAGTAAAACAAAATCCTTAAGATTTTCATAATATTAAACAACATCTTTTATTATGGATACAGGTTTTTTTTTTTAGCAATAGCATCAAATGTTGTGTAGTATAATTGTCTCTCTATATAGTGTTTTTCTTTGCTGCAGGCTCATTATGTACCAAGCATGTTGAATGCTTAGGAGAGATGTTGGTGGCTAATGGCTAGCCGGCTAAGGTGACTCATGGATTATCATGTTCATATAAGTTCGTATTTCTCTTTGTTTTGTTGGTATTTTTGTTTAATTTATTTTAATTTGTGGTTCTGTTGGCCAGCATATCATGGTATTATTACAGGTGTGTGTGTGTGTATGTGTGTGTGTGTGTGTGTGTGTGTGTGTGTGTGTGTGGGGCCTCCTTCCCTCAGGGCTCCACGTATTGTGGAAGCCTGGTAACGAGAGGACAGGGATGACAAACAGGGGCTATTACCTCCATGTTTCAAGCTTTTGCCTTCAACATCATCCCCCCCCCTTTCTCTCTCTCTGCATCATTTTTTTGGTGTCGTTCTCCCTTGGTTTCTTCATTAGGTTTCTTGTGTTTAGCTCTTTGTCTCACAAGTTTCTTATTTTCCCCACTTTTGTCATTCCACATCTTTTTTTAGAGGAATCTGTTTGACTGGAAGATTATGTTGGTAAACCGCACAGAGCATGCTTGTGTTTTATATTAAAAGAAACCAAAGACATAAGAGAAGAAAAAGATCTAATTTTAATGGGCTCAGCTTTCTGGTAACAGAGTGTTTGCTCTCTGCTGTTAAGGTGATATTTATTTTACTTCTTCGTTTTGTTGCATCTCATCTTGAGGGCAAAGAAGTACATACAGTCTATAAACAGATTATTATTTGGACAGATATTTGCCTGGATGGTTTTGTTTGTTGCAGTTCTGCTTTATGATTTAGGCTGATAAAATACATCCATGTTCTTGTTTTCTTTTGGGGTCTATTTTAAATCCTTTGTGATACTTTAATGTGGGAAAAAACACAATGATCCACTTCTGCTCTTCCTTGCTGCAGCACCGCAGTGCACACTGAGAGAAAACAGGATATTTTAGGGACTGTCTTAGCCCCCTCTTCTGAAAAACCTGTTCTGATTGGTCAGCTGAGTCAGGCCTGAGTTGGCATCAACCATGGACTCGTACTCGGTGGCTGTGCCAGGTGTGTGGGCAGTAAATTCACGTTTTACATGTTACTTGGAATAAACTGTAAAAAACTGTAAATATTATCACAAAGTGGTGACATTTACCGATTACACATTTGCTGTTGTTGGGTCACACACAGTTGGTATATGGATCCATCTTTAAGGGTCAGTTTCAAGGCTAAGCCAGCGTTGTACTGTCCCTCGGTGAAGTGGTTAACACAGACAAATGACTAGCAGCCACTGCAGCTGGAACGTTGTTATCATAAATAAAAGCAAACCACTGTTTCTTTTTAGCCTCCAATGCTAGCAGGGAATATAGACATTTATGTTGGTTTCTGCAGCCAACAGCACAACACTTGGCGTGTCTCGCTCGAACCTTCGACATCTTCGAGTCTGTATTAGTGAACTACAACAATGGCAGCTATAGGCACTGACAGCAGAGAGGAGTAGGAGTGGTTGTCCGCCTTGGAGCTGGGCATTAGGCAAATGAGTCCTGTTGTTACATCACAACAGGAGCAAAATCAAAATGGCTTGTAGAAACACATGCTTACCTAAAATGTGGGCTATGGAATCAACGCAGAGGTTTTGGCTTTCCAAATTCTCAGGTTTGATAGGCTGAAGGATGGCTATAGTATATGTGCATGGGCAAGGAAAAACATGATGTTTTTCATGATATGGGACCTTTAACATGTTGGTGCATCTTTCTGTATGTTTTACAAAGCTGGGAAATAATGCTCTGCTTTGGGAGTTCTTCCACCATTTATCCAGGTCCAGGTCATGGAGGTAGCAGATTAAACAAAGTAGCTCAGATCATCTTAACCATATCCTCCACCTCTTCAGGGCAACTCCAGGTTTGTCCCAGGCTAAACAGGATACTGTATATAATCCTTCTAAAGCCGCTGCCTTCACTTGTTGCCCAACTGGAAACATACAAGACCCGTATTTCTATACTTACAGGTGGTGGGCCCACAAGGGGACCAGACCACAAGCCTCTCCACTGGCTCCCCTCCAGGCCTGATTCCTTGAGGAGGCCCTGGTAACATCACTCCATAGGGATCTTCAAATTGCCTTTTCTCTAGCCCCTCATCTGATACCAGTTTACCTGGGAGACCCAACAAGGATCCAGTGCTCCAGACAACACAGTTCCCAGAGTCACAGGACACACAAAACCCTCCACAGATTTTTGAGTGTTAATGAACAGAGGCCTCTCCATTCTGCAGAGCTAAACAGGAGGGAAGAGTGTAGCCTCCAATGGGTTCTTCCATGCGTTAGCCTAAAGAAACACTGAGCTGCCATCATTTAAGGCCTTGGTAGTACATGACATTCCTTGACCTACCATATTTGGCCTGATACTCAGTATAAAATCATCGTCTTCGTCCTCCTCCACCTCAGTGGTCGAGTCTTTTTGTCGTCTTTATCCTGCCTACTTTTGATTTCTCAGATCAAAATGCCTTCCTGATCATTCCTTAGCATCCTGTTTCATATGAAAATGTCTTCCACCTCCAAAGAATCGGATTGGATCTTCAAAGCACAGATGTGCACGCACGCGCACACACACACACACACACACACACACACACACACACACACAGATTCCTTGTTTGCCAAAGGCTTTCCCATTTGCTCTTTGCTTCCAGTCCCTCTGTTTGCAGAATGTAAATAGACTAGCCCAGGGAGGATTTGAACTTGTAACCTTTATAACCTGTAACCTTTACTGTGATACCTTCAGGGATTAAACGCCACTTTTTCACCGACACTTCTCAACCTGAGTGTGTGTATAAAGTATCTAACAGCCAAGCACCAAACCAGTCTATTATTGTCACTGAACAATACAGACTGATGCAGCTCAGCGACTGGATAAAAATGATTGAGGGGTAATCGATGCTTCTCCATTAGAAAGAGTGAAGTAGACAGAAAATCAATTTCTCTAGCCTGACATGTTCTGACATGTTAGTCACGGCTCTTGGTGTCTGATTTCTGTTTTGCAGCTAAAAGACTATAATATTACCAAACACATTTTTAATATTAAAGGACCATACCGGTCATTTTGTATGTTTGAGCCTAATATACAGGCAGCACCTTACGTAACTGTTCGACTTATGAACAAATCCGATTTACAAACAGCCATGGCCATGGAACCCGGGGACTGCCTGTATTCAATTTTCCTACACGTAACATTTCCCAAAGGATAAAACCATATTTCAGCTTCCCTGATATTTTGCAAAATCTCTTAATCTTTCAAAATCAAATATTCAAGTGATACACCCACTTTAAAAATCGTGGGTTTCTCCTGCTAATAGTTATGCAGCCTTATGAAGTCATGATTGTTTTGATTTTTCAATAAACACAGGTCTTCTTTTGGGACTATATTCCCCAGTGGAGACATACATTCACTCCACACTTTTTATTGCACTTAAACACTAAAATTACGGAAAAAAACCTGAATACATGTTTGATTGTAATGATGGATTATTAAAAGAAAGAAAAAAAAAGTAATGATGGATTATCTATCCCAAGAATGTTTCAAGTATCAACAAGTTGATTTTAATAGCGTACTGGAATGAACTGAAACCAGTGGCAGTCTGGAAGATAGGAAAATGTTTTTTAAATTCACCGTTCCAGTAGTATGCTTTGGGAAATGATTGTCAGTAATATTATGTGTATGAAATTGAATATATTAGCTAGTTATAATATATCAAACATGCATGATCACTGGTATGGTCCTTTAATAATTCTTGCTCAAGTTATATGAGGGCTTCCTCAATAAAACATCCATTATGAACATCTCCAGCACTTTATTGTGAGCTCTTTGGGATAAAAAATGGCCTTTGCATGATTTTATATTCCTTTACATTTCAAGTTTTTGTAGACATAATGAAATGGAAAAGTTGCTATTTTGCGTTCCTGTAATAATTACACACAAACCATGAATTAATTTGTCAATTTATACAGCTTACTCTCATTTTTGCTTTTTTGTTTAAATTGGAGGACAGACAAATAGCGTGTAATCGCATAACTCATACTGAGAAGCATTTTCACCGCTGCTTCCATTTATTTGAATGAATTATTGTGTCTTCTTTGTCCACACACACTGTACCTTGTTTTTGCTACATTCAACAAGTCTATCCATTTGGATTTGGACCGGGATGCTGCAGTTAGTCCTGCGTGAGTCCTTGACCATTGGCTCGGTTTTATTTGGTGGTCATTTTTAGTCTTTTTTTTNTTTTTTTTTTTTTTTTTTGTCTTTCTGCTGAAGTTGAGGCTGTAATGTTGATGCTTTGTTTATAGAAGGAGAAGCAGAGGAAGATCCATCATTGTTCATTCTGAGAGTCTGTTTCTGCATCTTCTATCATAACTTCCACATTTTCTGAGCTCCTTTTTGGGTTTAAATAGATAAATTCAAAGTGACCATAAAAAACAGGAAGGTAGAAACCCCCAATGATATGTCGCTCCGCAGAAGCTAAAGATGCTCTGTGCCTTTAAAACACTCTGGGTCGTTCCCACTTGACTAACATCCCTTCGTTTTTCATGCTGGCGTCGGCCTGATATNCTCTGGGTCGTTCCCACTTGACTAACATCCCTTCGTTTTTCATGCTGGCGTCGGCCTGATATCAAACTTAGTGTGTCACATGCCTCCTTACTGCTGTGCTGAGCGGAGCGGCACAGTGTGTCTAGAAAATGTGAAGATTCTGCTGTGTGTGTTGTCTCTAATGGTTTCTGTCTCAGTACAGAGAAGTGAGGCCGTGGGTAGGTGGGTGGGTGNAGGATGGCTTGATGGCTTGGGCTGGATGGGTGGAGGTTGGGAGGAGTGTGTGGGTGGTTAGGTGGGCTAGTAATTGGTTTTCTGAGTGAGAAGACCTAAGGGGGTTGAAGATGTCTGCCTTTGTGTGTGTGTGTGTGCGTGTGCGTGTGTTTGTGTGTGTCAGCAAGGAGACATACTGATCCATAATGAGGGCATAATTGGTGATGACTTCAAGATGACTAGAGTGTCTGTGCCTGCATGTGTGTGTGTGTGTGTTTAAGAAAACACTCATATCTCCCTCCCTGATTTTCTCTCCTCTTGATCTGTCTCACCCATAAATATACAGTGTGTGTGTGTGTGTGTGTGTGTGTGTGTGTGTGTCATGTTTCTTTTTAAAATAAGTACGAAGTAAATGAGAGTTGAATTCTCTCTCTTCGGCACAGTGATGAAGTTACTGGATGAATCTAAAGCAGCTACTTTCCTTCCTCTTCCCTTCTTTTCATTTTTCCCTTCACTTGCTTACAAATTCCCTCCTTTCTCCTCCACATATTTCTCTCTTCTGACCATTGTTAAGCCTCCTTTTCCTGGCTGAACTGGTTTCTTTCCCTCTTCCTCCCATCCATCCCTCTTTCTTTCACTCTCCCTCTTGCTTTTTGTCTCTTTCATGGCCCTCCTTCCTCCTCCCTTTTTCTCCAGAGCGCTCATATTTTTTCCTCATTCTTTCCTTTTCTCTCCATCACTGCACCTTCATTCTCATGCTCCCCGCCTCTCACATTTTCATTCTTATCTCGTTCATTTTCATTCATCTCTGTCTTGCTCTTTTGCTTTTTTCTCACTCCTCTACAAGTTTCCAAACACATCTTTTTTTCCTTTCCCAAACTCTAGAGCTCCTTAGTCTTGCTGTTTCATCATCTCTCTCTCTCTCTCCTGCAGCTCTTTTTCTTTTTTTTTATGCCTTTTCTCTTCTTTGCAGCTTTTAAACCCTCCAAACTACCGATTCCTCTCTGCAGTGCAGATTTGTCTGTCCACACCCAGGATTCTGTCTTTTCTTCTCCTCCGTCTATCCCTCGTTATTCTGACTCTGCTACACACTGACTGGAGAGTATCAGTGATGCTTGTAATTATGCAGTAACACAGGAAAACAATAAACACAGACTAAGTGTTCATCCAAAAATATATACATTTAATGTGTGTGCACACGTGTGCATGTGTGCGCGCGCATTAAGCATTTACGTGTTATCTCACATATCAGGTTGTCTTGTTAATCACTGAATGAATGTAAGCAGTTCCTCTTTGGTAATTCCAACATACACACACACACACACCCATGCACACACTATATCATGTTTTAACCACATTAAACATGTAACACCAACACCTCGTTAGAACACAGCTTATAGCAGCAGTTATTTTGTGTGTGTGTGTGTGTGTGTGTGTGTTCCCCATGCTTCTTTATCACCCCAGAAAAGGTGACAGCTGATGTAATGTGTGATTACCAAGGTAGTGCTTGGATATTCAATAAGTATATACATACACACGCGCGCACACATACACACACACACACATACACACACACAGTAATGAGGAGAGGGTGTTAGCTGGCATGAAGGGAAGGTAAGCCCATTGTAATTATAGAGGACATCCGGGGGTGGAAGATGGATGGCTCTCTCTCTCTCTCTCTCTCTCTCTCTCGCTCTCTCTCTCTCTCTCACACACACACACACACACAGTGGACTGGGACTCAAACTTTTCTTAGAGTTAGAAGGGGAAGGCAAGAGAAAACAAGAGGATAATAAACAGGAAGAGAGGAATCTGGTGAGAAAAGCAGAGCGCCATGTCTGATTAGAACCAAGCTTCTCAATCCTGATCCTCAGAATTTGCAGCAATCCATAATTTCCATCTCTCCCTGCTGCATCCATGCCTCATTAGTGTGTTTACTTGATCAAGAGTTGGTGCCTCCCAGATCTTTATTGAATAAACACGCCTCAGGTATGTCTTGGAGACCAGGATTGAAAACCTAGGTCTCAGAAAAACACACAGAGGACAGACACCATGGAGGTGTTTCATAAAAAAAAAGTCACGGTAACTACACAGCGTCACACTAAATCAGCGCTATGATAATTAAAGCTCATTCATAAAACTTCCCTTATGTTAATCAGCACACCAGTCTCATTTCCGACATGTTGTTGTAAGGTGTGTCATAGGTAAAAGCCAGTGAAGATTGACGTGTTGATGAGCTGCTTCATATTTAAGAGCCACACTTTATACTGGTGTCAAAGCTAAATTGACATATTAAATTAAAAGAAAACCTATATTATACTTTAGAGCTCTTTAAGTTGTGAGAGATGTACAGAAAGCTATGAGAAAAGAAAAGAATGGCAGTACAAAAATAAAGCTAACTGAAAATCAACATTTATGGAAGGCTGGATGGACAAATTCAGAAAGGAACAAAGAAAAAAACAGGAAAGATTAGGAGTAAGGGAAATGAAAGAGGGAGGGAGAGAGAAAGCTTTGAGAAAGATTAAAGCAGAATAAGAAAGGAAAAATAACAAGAAGGGGTTGAGAGCTTGAGGCAATAAACCCAAAACTTTATGTTCAAGGAACTAAAGGAATTAAACAGTGATGCCTTGATATTAAGTAAATATTTTTGATTTGTTGATTTTGTACTCCAAATTTACTATTTGATTGTCAAAAGAAGCACTTATGATTACAAATTGAGATTATATCTGCAGATCTGTAACCCTTAGAAATCTTATTTTGTGACCAATACAGCAATATTTCACATTTTAGCCTCTCCCTGTGAGATTTGTCATGTGGAGGACACGGTGCTCGATGGACTTCCTGGGCTGCATGAAATTCAAGGTCGGCTAAATCACTGCAATGAAACCAGACTCATAAAAAGCCCCAAACATTGTTTTCTCCTGCTACAGACTTCAGGGAAAAACATGGATGATGGATCGCTGTTAACTCTGTTTCTGTTCAACCATGTCCTTTAAAACCTACAGGGAAATAAGTGAGAGGACTCCGAAAAAGAAAACATCTGCTGAATCTGCCCAAATGACCATGTTGGTTACTTCTTCATATTAATCTGTTCAGACTGGGGACTTGTGTAAAAATGGCTGCCACTTGTTACTTGTTCATGCGGTCACAGTGAGTGAGCTAAAATTAAAGTCAAATGTTTTAGCTTGAAAGTCGTCTTCATATTATCTGCTATCTGATGTGCTCGATAGACTTCCTGTAGTGAAGAAACATAATAGGAGTTGTGTTGCTGTTTATGCTACATGAGCATGTTTTCAGACTTGGCTGATGGTTTTGGCATTTAGAAGAAGAAAATTAGAAAAAGAATAGTTGAACACAAACTGCCAGTACGTTTATGTGCACACTGTACTTTGATTTTTGTCTGTAATGTGATTAAGACAAAAATGCGCATTAAGACACATGCATGGACAGAATTAACAGATGCTGTTGTGCCGAATATAAATGAATAGCTTAATCGGTTTATGAGATTCAGAGAGATTATTCAGAGAGATTATTTATCGATTATAAGACAAGGGAGCATTAACTTTCTTAATTAAATCGATTTAAAATCACATAATCTAGATCTATTAATAAATCTGATTATGGTGTTTATTTATTGCCTTAATCTGCATCTAACTATAAAGCCAGAAATCTCCGTCCGTCCGTCTGTCTGTGGCACCAATATCTTGAGAACCCGGAACTGTATGAAGTTGAAATTTGGCAGGTATAATGCTCAGGACCCAAGGATGTGGCAGTGTCACGTGCAAAGCTGTTTGGATAAACAGTTCTCAAATTGAACTGTGGCAGTAAAAAGTAGTCCGTGTGGCAGGATACGCTCCGGGCGTGGCAGCATATGCTCCACTCTGTGGACACTTATGGCAGGCTGTGGTGCACACCATTAAGTCCAGCCCGGTCCAAACAGGCACTTTTTCACGTTTTCAACAGCTACTGCACTAGAATTGAAGTTTTAATTTGCATGTAAATGTATGACTGCCTTAACTTCATTTGGAAACAAATTCACAAGGAGCTCTTTATTATTTCCATTTTGTTTTTGTTTGATAGCAAAACACTACAAACAGGTTGATTTATTGAGGATTTGTAGAGTTTTTTAAATCAGGTTTTTATGCTCTTTTCCTTTCCAGATATGTCTGAAAAAGCCCAGCAGAGGCTTTTAATTAGCAGCAGTGTGTTCAAACGACCTGAACGACGGCCATGCTGACTTACTGTTAAATACTCACGACACCCAGGCTACTTAATGTCAGAGACGTATAGCTGATACAGACACATTACTCTGATGTCAACAGAACACAAGAACATTATCCAAAATGGAGCAGTAACATGTATTTTTTTAAAATTTACATATATTTTTACAACTTAAATGCAAATATTTGCAATTAGAAAAGCCTTTTCAAAGCAGCTGCTGTAGTTTTGATTTTGATTTGATAAGATCAGCGTGACCGTCTGGAGAAGAAGTGACTAGGTATTGTTACAGCAATAGCAAACAAGTTAATTCAGAAACCAGGTATTCTGGGTTAGTAACAGATACTAATCCAGACAGACAGAAGCTGTACATAGTATCTGTGTAGAACAAAGAGAACAAAGCAGGAAGCTGTTAGATGTAGAAATGTTGTTGTTGTGTTAGTTAGAGGTGGAGAGAGGAGAGCACACCAAAGAGGGAGAGGATGCTCCAGGTGGATGAGCATTAGGGTCATTCTGTGTGTGTGTGTGTGTGTGTGTGTGTGTGTGTGTGTGTTTTATGTATCAGATGCTCACTGATCACCCCAAGGTGTGTGGCTGGCAGGTGGCTGCTCGGTAATGAAGCTGTTTGGTCCTGCCTAAGGGGATAACTGTGCGTGTGTGTGTGTGNGTGTGTGTGTGTGTGTGTGTGTGTGTGTGTGTGTGTGTGTATGTGTACTCTGACTGAAACTGTAAACATCTGTAATTGGAAAGAGGATGCAGGGGAGGATGCAGAAGAGGGCAATTCAGACTATATAACTACAACACAAACGCCCATAAATAACTTGTTTAGAATTCCTAATGATCATGCTACGTTGCCGACACACTTTAGGCTTCCGGAGCTGCTTACTGTAAATCTGTACATTCGTGTGTTGGCAGTCAAATCAAACATTTCATGTCATGTTTTGGTGTCAGTTTTTCAGAATTTATCATAAATCATTATATTCTGTAATGTAGTGAAATTTGCCAGTAACAAATTTTGGTGATGTGGTAAAGCAGTTTTTTTTAGATTTCTCAAAACTAGCATAAAATCTAACCACAAAACCTCACGGTTACACGTACATACTGTCTGTACTGCAATTAAGGTGGAAATTCAAATCAGACATATACGTGAATGGAATTAAAGGATTTCACAGTTCATCAAACATACATGATGTGTTGCATAATGGGCGTATGAGGAGAGGAAATGCCAGGTGAGGAAATACATGTGCAGGTGTTTTTCTCTGATTATAAAATTAACCTGATATTTACCTGAATAACTCAATTTACAATCTCATAATGTTATTAAATAATAAAGCTCCTGAAATACACTGAATATTACAGATTGGTGATATCTGACAATGTGCAGAAATGTCGGAAAGAGTTTTTTTTTTTTTTTTNTTTTTTTTTTTTTTTTGTTTTTTTTCAGAAATCCCCAAATTTTCAATTAGCTACTTATTGGTCAAAAGTAGAAAACTGCTAATAGTGGACTTCTGTCTTCTAATCCTAAAGCCCCTGCCAGTCGTCTCTCTCTCTCTCTCTCTCTCTCTCTCTCTCTCTCTCTCTCTCTCTTTCTTTCTCTCTCTCTTTCACACACACACACACACACACACACACCAGTGGCATATCTAGGGTTAGTGGAGATCCAGGGCTTAGCCTCGATCTTAGCCCAGTTCAAAGCTATTCCATATCTACCAAACCTAATTGTAAATTTTGAGAAATGCTTAAGAAATGTAACAAATCATGTTACATCTTTTAAAAAGTTATATGAAGTTTAAAATCTTTTAAAACTTTAGAACAATCTAAACAGTGGAGCTTGGTGCTTTATGTCCGTTCTGTCCACAAATTCGGTCAGACCAATCCGTTCACAACACTGTGGTTCCACATTGGCGATGAATTTGGGTAATTGCAAAAATGCTACAGAAAATTCAAAACACATTATTACAAACAAGATTCGGGGCTTTATGGAAAACATCCGGGGCTTAAGCCCAACCCTAGCGCCACCCCTGATGCACACACACACACACACACACACACACACACACACACACACACACACATATATACATACATGTACACAGCAACCTGTTAATATATTAATGATATATTAATATCATTTAACCTTCTGTTAACCCTCAGCACCAGACACCCTCCACATTCTCACCGGAAGTAATTCTACTCCTGAAATGAAATCTAATCTGCAACTGTGAACCCACGTAAACACAGTAAAGGATAAAATGTCCGATAAAATGTCTTCACTCTAGTCACGCTCATCATGCATGAGGACAATTGTAGTGGCACGGCATGATATGACATGATATGACACGATAAGATACGATAAGATACGATACTTTGACCAGAATGAAATTTTGTCTTGAGTTGCCAACAAGCTGCTTCATAACACAAAATGCAGAATACCAAAAACAAAATTTTGATTAGTAAACAACAATCCACTGCACAAAAAAAAAAAAAAAAANAAAAAAAAAAAAAAAAAAAGGATTAAAACCACATGCTGTGCACTAGTTTAATAATAATGACTCAATAATAATAAGTGAAATTTTACAGGCCTGCCTCAACATAATAGCTTTTTCTGCTTGTCCACACACACACACACAAGAAAAACACACAACCAAACAACAAAACAACCAGAAATGCAAGTTCCATGATCATCAATAACTCTTTTCAGAAGTGCTTTAGGGTGGATTTTATTTTTTATAAGGCAAATAAAAAAACAGAAATCCTGCAGACTGGACCCTCCGCCATGCAGTTCAGTAAAGGAAGGAGTTAGCATCCACACTTTATGTTATTGGACACATTCCCATGCAGCATGGCAGCTGTACGGCATCTAATCTCATCTGATATGGCGTGTTTATATGAAATGAGGATCTGTTCATAGACGTGCCTCTGTTACAAACCAATATGTTCCATTCAGTGCTGTGAATGCCTGAGTGAGTCTGTGTAATGATGCCACAATCCCATCAGCCGCTGCAGATTTCAGCTGAATGTGAAGTAAATGTTTTTCACTCAGCCATTTGATCAGCACATCACGTCTGTCTTACAGCGCTGAGGATTTTTCAGGGGACAGCATGTGAAGACAGGATCATGGGTTTATAGAAATTGTTTTATGTTGCATTGCATCACTTGGATGTAGCTCAATAAATAGCTTTTGGTTTGTCATTTTACAGCTGATCACTAGCACAACCATTATACCAGTATTGATATTAGAGGGTAAAAATGATATATTGGCCAAAACTTGTTTATTACGTACATGTTTTGTTTTTTTTGTTTTTTTGCAAAGATCCCACAATTTTTGCTTTTTGTATGTTGATGAATCAGAGTTGGGCTTGGTACATTTTTTTGCACAGGTCTGACCACAACAATTACATTTGACTTTGGACAAAACAACCACACCAAAACGCTTTTAAGGAAGTGATCTGGACACAATCACACTCAGGAGTGGTTTTTTTTTTTTTNTTTTTTTTTTTTTGTTTTTTTGTTTTTAAGTTCTAAACCAAGTACAAGATGATCTACTGATTAATCTGTCATCAAAGGGCTAGGTGTGGTTAACGTAAACTACACCTTTAATTAGCCATAGCCAATCAAACAGATGCTGTGAAAACACTGTAACACATCAATGTTACCTAACGTGTTCAGATGAACTTGTTGAAGGTTAGCACCTATGTGTTATTTCTCCTGTACGCTGTCAGTCTTTTTTGAGTTCATGAGTTTTTAATTTGTGTGTGTATCCATAGAGCTTTGCGGCGCCTGTAGGAATAACTTTTATTCAACTTTTATTCAAGGTGGAAATTAATAAAAGTTGGCAAAATAAAATATTAACCATGCAAATGATTGGAAATGTTGCAATAATGTCATTTAGAATGAGTAAGCATGTGTAATGGCTATTCTTCATTTTGGCACCGTTACATTGATGTTTTGTTTATAACAGCATGAGACTGCTTCTTGGATATTGCAGATATAAATCTTTATGAGGAACGTTTCTGTTACGTAGAAAATCAAACAGAACATTTCTGTTCTGATATGAAGCATTTTTCAGTTTTGTATTGATGTGTTTTTGACCTCGGGATAGCGACTGGCTGGAATTTATACAATCTAACAGACATACAGAAATTGCACACAATGCAAAGTAAAACAAATACAGGTTTTCTACAGACATGTATATCTGTCCTGTATATCTGTACTGTATATCATTAACATATTTCCTCTGATTTCCCTGTGGTTGCATTAAGACACAACACTAAACATGTTGTTTTGCAATGGAAGGCGAGGAAAGAAGAATTTACGAGTTTCCTCCATCAGCCTTGCTCTCTGTAGATTTCCAGCAGCCTTTTTTTTGCCTTCTAAACATCATGTCTTAGCATGTCCATACAGCACACATACCTTCATTTCATCTGCCATTCATCATTTAGCTTTGAGGGCACTGCAAGCCACCGTTTCATAGCTCATATGTCACATAAACGTCAGTTATGGGAATTATGGCTTATAACAGCTGGGATCTAATGACTGATGCTTCCAACCTGCGGGGGGAGGGGCAGTCTGATGATTGTTGTCTGTGTGTCATGTTGTCTTATAGGTATTAATGTTGCTTTAAAGCCCACTTAAAAATAGTGGCTCACTTAGCCATTCACTGAGAGAGGAGTTTACCTGTGGTGTATTGTTGAGCTTGGTGATGAACTGATGATTTACAGGTAAAACATATTATACTGAGATCGGCTTTATACCTGAAAATCAGGTATATGTCAGGACGGCTCCAGGACGCTCTTAGTTTTCTTATTGTCTTTGCTTTTATTTTCACCTTGTCT